>JAPYYZ010001398.1:0-16730 GCA_030522705.1 Eretmocerus eremicus
CCCTCCGTAACTAGTCAGAAAAGCGATGCGAATAAAAAAAGCACTCCCACCACGCCAGTTATGAAAAACCTGTCGACAGAATCATCTCCTCGCTCGCGATCCAACGATGATGTCGCCAAATTTTCACCGTTGGTCGGACGAAGGTCGCACAATGACTCGCCACTAAGTGCTTCACCCGCAACTCGTCGCAATACCGCGGAAAGCACAAAGAACGGCCCCGAAAAAGAAACTCCAAGCGAAGAGCAACCTGGTACGTTCTGTTTCCATCAAGATTACAATAATTGAGCAAATGTGCGAAAACAACAACCATCGATGTGTCGAAGAGTCGGAATCCTATTTCACATTCTCCTCGATTTTAGGGCATTCATCATTACCCACGAACGAGTCAAATAAAGAGCAGAGTGCCAACTCCAACGAAAATAGCCTTAAAAGCGTCAAGGCTTCAGTGAAAAAATTTACCGCGGCCAGCCCAACGAATGGTAGTATCGTGAAAAATAGTGCTTTAGATACTGCAAAGTCACCGGTTTTACGGTCGCTGTCGACAAAAAGTAATCAACAGTCTCACGGGGAAAGACGATCACCTCCCACCACCGCACCTAAGCCCAGACCCTGGAGTATGGCAACCGATCGAAAATCCGGTGAGTCTCCTATCCGCATCTGCGTGATACGACTTTTCTGAATTATGATCGTATGTCCATCATTTTCTACGATTCTTGGCCGTTTCTCAAATTTTTCTCGATTGAATACTCCACACACAGATAATCTCATTTTTAGGTGAATTTAATCAGCTCTTGAGCGATGGTTCGAGCCCAAATACATCAGCAGGTAATACACCCGACTCGGGCGACGCTCTGGATGAATCTATTGACAGTGGGGTCTGTGGACCCGCGTCTTTGCCCCCGAGTCTTACATCGAGCTGTATCGTGGGAAGCTCGTTGAATAAGAGTGGCGGTGTAGAGAAGCGTTCGGTCCGCGAATTAGCGGCGAGCCTCTCGAAGGGTGGCTCTGGCTCGACTAACAACCAGCAGAAATTGGATAAAAAAGAAAATGGTAAAATACGAAGGAGCATAAGAAGCGTGTTTTTCAATAATAATGATTGAACAACACAGGTCAAGATTGCTGCACACACAACGCACGCTTACAAACGAGACACTCTAAATATCATACGTCACATTGTTTTCTTTGGGATGGTTCTTGCACGTATTCATTTCGTCAAAATATAAGAGATAAGAGAGATATACTTTGGTAAATATACTAGTTGTAACATAATACAGGTCAGTTTACGAAAATCAATTGTGATCAGTCAAATGAAATTATTTTCATGAGAAACCTGTAATAGAAAGAGGCGCAATCCGGTTGTAAAATTATTTGACGCTGGATAAGTGCCCCCTCCGCGAATCAATTCGCAGCTGTAGGAACCCTTGTCATTCATATCTCATTTATCTTGTATCGTGCAAGAATCATCATACCATTCCTATGTTCGACTTTTTGTCATTCTTTACAATGATTTTGCATTCATTATCATATCATTGGCCATCATCCAGAGACTGTGTGCACGAGTCAGATTCTTTATTTTTCTTTAGCGTTGCTTGTGTATATTATTTTAGAGTTTTCCGCAGCATGGAGGTCAGTTATGAGACGATATGTTGACCCCCTGACATCGGCACAGCCACCCTCTCTAAAGGTACTTTTTGTTTAGGAATTTCAATAATTTATACAAGTTCTATAATTTACTACTATCTCTGTAAGGTTGTATACTTTCAAAATTGAGTCCAGAAATGTTTCCACTTTTTGAGTGATCCTTAAATTCGATTTTCCTTTAGTTAATTTATATCTTTCTTCACACCAAATACCTGCAGGTACATCATTTTTGAAGCACAAGTCTTATCTATAAATTGTTAATGAACAATTCATGGATACGATTGAACTATATAAAAAAGGAAGAAAATGTCGTAAGTTACTGACTGACATTTTTTTGAATGATATTTGATTCTCAGCCTAAATCCACAGCTATTTGGAATTGAAGACAGTGACTTGCTTTGTCCATTCTTTTCAAAACGATGTTGGAGAAATTAATTTCTTGCAGAAATGAATTTAAAGCTACTAGCGTACCTGCTAACTGAATATATCAATTCAAATTTTGTACTATAGTCAGACTTGCAGCATTTTACTATGCTTATAACGAACTTTTTCCAGATTAGAATGCATGGATGGCATTATCTGATTGCCATTGATTTTTTGTGTTCTCAGGCACCGGAAGCACAGAGAGAGCCTGAATCTAATCAGCGTCTTGCATTGAAACTTCGACGCACTGCGTTTCCTCGTGATTCTAATTACAGTTACGATAATAATACCGTTGACGTGTAGAAAAAGAACAAGGATTACGCTTACGAACTAGCTCTCATAGAGCGTACGATGAATTCGTTCCACGTACTTTGTACAAGTTGATAGTATCGCACATCGAACTTCTCTCACCTTACACTTTTTGGGATTTTGTGGAGAGAGTCAGAATTTAATTTTTCGTAATATTATAGTTTAGCATCATTCTGTGATGTTAAATATTCATAAAAAGTACAAACAAAGCCATAATGATCCTTGTACTTACAAAATTCATTTGCAATCGATTTAAGCACACTTGAATCTATAAGAACCTGGAATAGTACCCACCACATGACTGCTCTCCACATAATTGAAAGAGAGGTGAATTTTGGAAAACATACATCGTATTTTGATCGATCTCTTCCTTTTTTCTGTGCATTCTTGACTGATCCGGATAGATTACTCAGCTTAGATAGTTCTCTTCAATTTGATGAATCCATGGCAGTTATTCTGTTGAATTACAATAGGATAGCGTGAATTGTGAAGAAATCATAGACCGGCTAATATTGCAAAACTGATGTGTTCTTTATAAAGGATATCTTAAGCTTGCTTAGGTAGCTGTGAGGTTCATTTTAAGTTACTATAGTTTCATAGCTTCATCAGATCCTGAAACGTATGTTCTTTGCACTACCTCATCATCTTCCATTACTCTCGCTCGCTTTTTTCGAGAACTCATTTGAACTGCATATCTTTTTTACTCAGTCTGAAGTTTGTAATAATAATATATAAAATAATAGCTTGCTACAGGGAATTCTTACAAAAAATTATATCCCGTAAATGAACTTGCATATTTTCCAGTAATTCAGAATTTGAAACACTCAGAATCAAAACTGACGAGGTTGTTCGACATTTACTCAAGAATATATATTTAGGGATTACGTGCAAATTTTTTCGTGATTCTTCGGTTTACAGGCATTTGCAAAGAAGTAGAAAATAATGTATTGTCAGTTTGTATGATTTCCTACTCATCCCCTTTTTTTTCAAACGAACATAAAAAAAGTGCAAATCAGAGACGTTTTGATTTTGAGTGCATCAGTTCTAAAAATAACTAGATGATTTGAGGTAAGCAGATATGACGATCGTAAATTTTTGAAATTTTATCAAAGACCAATTTTCTTACTAAATTGATGGATTGAAAGTATGTTTATATAACCAATAGCCCCTTTGAAAAAATCTACCCAGACAACAAATTCCCTACGTAAAGTTGTGTTGAGTTTACTTACATAAATTGTAAACACATGATGGTTGAGAAAGAATGTTTTTGGCTAAAATGAAATCATTATTCACTTTTATGATTTGAGATTTCATCTACTCGAGCATTAATCAGATTATAATACACGTCACTCAGTCCTTTTATACTTCATACCCAAAATCAACAAAATAGAATGGAAAAATAATGATCGCACGGATATGAGAAATACTTTTATCTAATTGACCATTTGGTTAACCAAGGATCTGAAAATATCTGTGTTTAGCAGAATATTCATTCCATATTTTTTATGGATTGTGCTTTTCCTCGTCAATTATTCCCCGAGCGACTTTTTATTATTGTATTGTTTCGGTCATAGCCATGCAGTTGATCATGATCAAATGTCGATCTTGTCATTCCAATAGTCGATGTGTGGACATATATCCGAACAAATGTAAATAGAAATGTGTAAAGCGAATCGTTGAGGAAAGAAAAGGAAAACAAGCTAGTATAATTGAAACGTCTACAAGCGCCTACTTATCTCTTTAAATCATGCATACTTACATATTGTAAGAATAGTAGCTCAAGATCTGTTTGTATATGCATATTGTACCCAACAAACGTATGGTTTTGTAGTTCGTCATATTTTAGTAGGATTGTAGATTCGTTCTTGAAACTTTTCAGCGACATCTAATCTCAACTCGACTGATATTAGGTCTACATTATGCGTTCACAAGATGAAACCAGAAGGTTGTTTTGCATATCGCATCTAATTTGATTTCAAGTCCTCTTCTTTGAGCTTTTGAAGATTTTGTTCGGGTATTATTGAAAGTAATTCAATGAATCTTTGGATCTTTAATAAACATTAATTTTTGACGCACGGGCGTGAAAAGCTTCACTTGATCTTTTCGGGTACAAGCCAAAGGCAAGAGTGTGAATTATTACAAGGAGATGGAAACCATCACGCCTCTGTACTTATCAAACAAAATATTTGATCGACTAGGCGGTGTCAGAAATATAAGAGTGAAATTCGAGGCGAAATTCCTTTATATTTTTAATCTTCTCTGAAGATTAAAATGTATTGATATTATCTAAAAACATTCCGTTGGGTTACTACGTATCTTTATATTATACCATGTACTTTGTGTTAGCATCTTCTCGCCGACTTGCAAATCAAGAGAACCAAAAAGTTGAGTCGCCTGATTAAATTGACCGCATCAAATTTAAAAATTAAAACAACTCTCCATTTGTTTTTTAGAATAATTTTTGTTTTGGATTGATTTGGCTTCGGTCTTTCCGAGGATGACTTGATTTACCTTACAAATATTCATATCACCAGAACATGGTACTCGCAGATTTTGATTCCGCGATTTCGCTCGTTAGTAAGTATGCGAGGGATTAGAGAGGAATCCAAGTTTCGATTTTCAACCTCCGTATTAGCGGTGAATTCTTTCATCATCTGTATGATTCTGAAGATTAACCGTTCATTCAGGCGTGCTAACTCGTTTATCAAAGGCAGGCTCTGCTTTTCGAGTTTTGCATTCCCCTAATTTTGGAACTCATGAGATGTTTTCCTGGAACGCTATCTTATCCGCAGATTAAATGTTCGCAGTACAATTGCGGAACTATTTAATGCTTATCATACTGAAATCTTTTTTCGTATTTTGCCAGCGTTACTTCCAATAACTTCTCTCCTATATCTTCCAAAACGCTTCTATGACATGAGACTGTTACGTTATGATTGTTGAGCGCGAGTTTTTAATTGAGATCGAAATAATCGCATAACGCGCCTTAGTTTTCACTGTAAAATTATCAATACAAACACTCATTTCGAGGTTCTCTTTTAGGATTCAAACATATCATGTTACGACTCGAAAGATGAAGCCAAAACAATACCAAGAAAACATCCAACGAACCATTTTCTATTAAAAGGGCTTAGTTTTTTGATAGGCAATTATTCCATGCAATCGACTGATCATACTTTCATTGTATTGAAACGATGCATGTAAAATAGTTCATCTCAGATTTTTGTCTATATTATCAATTTTATGTATTTGACAATTTCTTCAGAATGGGGCAACATGGCACAGTAGGATTTGGTTAACTCGAACCTCTTTAACTTGATTACTTCCGATACTCGAATTCGGAGTCTGGCCCCTTCAAGAAAACTATCTATCTCGAATTTTTTTTGAAGAAATAACTCGAAAAGTTTGAGCGCTGGTCCGGGGCGTCAACTTGTGATAAAAATCTGTATAACTCGAAGTGTCTCAGATATAGTTCTAGGCATTAATCATAAAATTTTTCTGCACGTTAATCATGGCAGATCGCAAATGCAAGGCTCTTCCAATAACCGAAAAAGTTAAAGTGATATAAGCTAGCTGTTCAAGTTGTGGGGAGGGGGGCCTAAAGATGGCATAAAAATTGAGCGCTGGACCTCTCTAGATTAAACTTTCGATTGGAAACCCTCGCCAGCTCGAAACCTCGATAAGTGGAATAAAAATGTCGGGCCCTTGGGATTTAAGTTAACCAAATTCTACTGTACTTAAATAATATTCACTAAGCATACCTTGAATGAAATCTGAGATATATAATCAGAGTAGTTGAATTCACCTTCTTGAATCGTGAAATTGATTGACTTAGAAGATACAGCCGCATCTGGAAAGTATCCATGCATATTTTCATTGCTCTCAACGAAAACTAACAATAATTGATCCAGAAATGTACCTACTGGAAAGTGTTAGTTTCACACGACCAGCCGGCGGCAAGGTCAATAGAACTCGATTTTCAATGTATTGGCGGATGATGTAACACAAAATTAATGAAACAATCTTCAGACTTTTTGTGCCAAACTGCAAAAAAGAGTTGAGAGGGGACTATAACCCGAGAATAATTCAGAATTTAAATATTTGGCCTCGATAAATCAAATATATTCAAATAGATCAAATACGTATATTGATCTTACTCAATCATCAAGATCGAATTGAGCTCATTGACAAAGAAATAGACCAAAAGTTGGTCTTCCTTAAGAATGGTAACTCAGATGTAAATAATAATGAGATGCCGAATGCAATGTGATGATTTTTTTTTTTTTTAAGTAAATGATCTGGTCAGAGAAAATTCTTGAAGAAACGGAAGAAAGATTTTAAGATGAATAGAAGATGATTGAAAAATTGAGTTTTGTAATGTATGTATGAAGAGATGTGTGCATGTGTATATCATTTTATTCATGTCATTTATTTGCTCTTGAATGACTGAAATTGTATTGCAAAGAATTTGTTATAGAGGTTGTCTTAACTGCGATATCAGCATTTGTTATCTGTTACATTATTATACTTGTATTATATACATTCCATGGATTGAATCATGTCTTGTACTGTGAATATTTCTATTGGATGAACAACTTTTTCTATTGTATTCGGATTGCTGTTTTTGTGATACTTTCATTCTGTTTCTTTTCGCGGGTTCCCGTATTTGTTTGAGTCGTTCATGTAAGAATATATGACTTTGTACTCGACGCGTGAGAATTTCGAAGGCATTGTATGGAACAAGATAACGAGACGTTCTTGTGCATATATATCTTTAAAAAAAAATAAAGTATCAGAAAGATTTACTAGACATTGGTCTTGATTTCTCATGAAACCGTTTTGTAATAACCTCATTAGTATGTCTATTTTGACTCCCATGAATGGTTTTTGGAAAAATTCTTCTCCTTGAAAAACAACGAGAAAAGGGTCGTACGTGTCGTTAATTCGATCAAAAGTCTTGATCCAATTTTGGAAACTTTAGCTCGTGAAAATTTCCCATCGAAGTATATTTTGTTTCGAAATATACCATTTCGATTTTCTGTGCGTGAAGTTGGTTTCACACAGATTTTTGAACTTACGGATGATATAAAAGGAGTGTTCTATACACGATCGCAAAATCTAGCTTTTACGCCCTTGTATTAAAAATATTCGTTTTCGTCATTCTCTCAAATCGGATGGACAAACTGTCATTTTAATATACGTTGAGATTCCGTCAACTCTTTCATCTATATATGGAAACTGGTCCCATCAAAAAGACTCCGAAAATTGAATAATTCGTTCGTTTCATGGCGAAGATGGAATAGCATCTGTCTACTACAGACGGGATCATGGATTGATTCCGATAATTCACGGATCCCTGCATCCATTAATCATTTTCGAGTTGATTGATGAGAAAGAGTCCTGTCGACTTTTTATGGTACGGAATACTAGCGAGTTTCGACAGTCTGGGATTTTTAATCTATGATAATTGCGGAGCCGAGTTAATCGTTACATTGCGTGGATAGCGAGAAATCGAAAATAATTGGTCAAAACATTAGTGACCGCAGCAGCTGTGAATATACGAGTTTCCCTTTGAGCCTGCAATCACACTGATCACGGCCAATTTTGATGATGCAAAGTCACTGACGAAATCTAAGAAGATTCCTGACGTGATTCCCCCATGAGAGTTTTTACTCCACAGATAAGTGTATTGGTATGGCAGTCCATGGTTTAAATTCAACTATGCATAAAAAGTTCGCCATGAATAAAAACTATCTTATTATTTAATTATGTACATCGAAGTTTTTTGGTCAAAGATTAATAACACGCTTACAAAAGAAAATATTAGTATCTATGTACACTTGCTGTTGTAATTATGCTCCATTGCTTGCTCATCTACAGGGGAATGTTTCATTCGCTTACATCGGCCGCCATCCCAGTCAATACTGTTATTGATAGCGCTGCCAACAGATTTCTTCACTGTGGTTTCGTCTAAGAAATTGCCATCGTTGTCTCTATAAACGAACCTCATAGGACCTGGGTATGAGAAAAACATGAGAATGAGGTGGAAATCTTCAAGTAACACAACAAAGATAATTTGAGCATGAGACCTTCGATAAGCTTGTAGAACTGCGTGTCACAAAATATCAGTTTGTCACCACTTTTTTTAGTGGCAGTGTAATTCCGGAGTATATTCCTTTTGATGAACTTTTTCAAGATGGCTCCCATTGATTTACAAATCGTTTTCTTTTTGACTATCCGATTTCTCAGGAACTCCAGCTGCAAAAGTCAGTTTTGTTTGAGTTAAGGACATATGAATCACACTCACTCATGCATAGTGCCAAAAACAAATATTAATGCACCAGAGAATTCCTCAATATTTCTGAATTTTTTAAATTTAGGTCAAATTTCAGGAAGTCATCCAATTCTTCCAAAGGAAAGTCACAGTGGAATAGAGAGCACATGTCATCTATTGTTAGGGTTGAAATTGATAAACTGTGATTGTTGTTCACCACTGCAGGAAAATTCTGTGCTGGCTCGGGTACATCTACAATTCTGACCCCATGCTCATTAACTTTTTCATCGATTCCTGTTTGAACAAATTACTCATTAACAACAAAATTATTAAGATTTCTGATAAGAAATAGAGAATTTAACTTCTCATTCACCTTTGAAGTGCCCATTGGGAATAGGTAATCCCTGATCATCATTGAGTAAAGCAGTCAAATTTTGGACCTGCTGGGATAGATCCGTAATTCTAGCTCCCTGGTTATTCAATTGATTATTAATATTTGAGAGCTTTTTATCTATATCTATAAATAAATTTTGTTAATGTTATGTTTCCCCTTCATTGTTTGGAGATCAAATTTGCACTGGATCAAATACCTTTGAACTGCTTGTCCATCCATGAGATCAAGCTCTGGTGTAATCCTGCACTCAAATAAGGAATGATTCAAGTTTCAGCCTTTTGACAGAACAAAAATCTCATAAGTGGTGTATGATACATTCAATACCTTTTACACTATCTTGCAAGATATGTGCAGTTGTGTTTCCTGATGCTCCATCTTTAATTTCAGGATCATTATTGGTTCCACTTAGGGTAATTTCGATAGGATTTTGCAATGAGAGACTGTTTTCACTTCTCGTGCTGACTGAAAAATACAAGGGTATTTGGATGTTCAAGTTCTTGAGATTGTGGCAATATATGTCTGTTTAAATACAAATTTTCGCATGATGTTGGATGCTCAAATCATTCTTATTCCATAATATAAGTCATCCCTTAAGAGATACTTACATTTAAACTCATTATGTTCTTCATCCTGTTGGTGTTGAATAGTGGCTTCCTCTCTTGAAACAAGGAAAATCTCTTCATGATGAAGTTCTGTCTCTTCGGTACTGTTATCAATTATTTCTATTGGGTTTTGTAAGAAAAAGGAAGCAGATTCTATCGTTTCTGGAAAAGCAAATATCTAAGATAAGTCAGAGCAAATTGACTTGAATCAGTGGTTCTTACCAAATTTATATAGAATTTGACATTTGATACTCTTCCAAGATTTTGGTATAGGTTCACTTTCCCAAACAATTCTCTGGATATTTTCCAAATTCTTCTTTCTGTAAGGTGGTGGCGCATAAAGCACAGAAGCACTATGTTCACTCTCTTCAAGTAAACAAGCTATTGGTACAATAGCCCTCTGATTACTTAAAGCTGGATTATTTGGATCATCGAATTGTACAACTAGAAATTTTGGATCAAAGTTCTCCAACTGTAATGTAAAGCAAATCTTGGCTTAGTTTTCATAAATGTCATCTTGCAACTAACGAATTTTCCGAGGTACGTTGTCATTTTGAATTGGTATATTCAGAGCTTTAAAAATGTCTTTTTGAAAGGTGAAGAGCTTTCTGTTTACATACACTGCTCAGTTTATCGTATGGCAAAGAATCTAACCTGTTCCATGGCTGATCCCTTAAAATTGCAGAGATCACAACTTTCAAGATACTTCTCCTTTATTTCTAAAGAATTGTCAAACTCTCAGAACAATTCCAAGATTCCCTGTGGGAAACAAAGTGGGTTTTCTAAGAAACATTGGCACTTTTTTTGGAAAATTTCTGATGTTGATCGAAACTTCTGATCAGGAACCAGACAGGAACAGACAATAATGCACACGCACTGACACGCACCTTCATTGGTAAAAAGTAACGGGCTGATCTTGGCTGATCTGGACCTGACCCGAAACGGAATGTCCTCTCACAAGTCCACACATGCATAGCTCACACTTCTAAGTAAGAAGCGGGAAAACAGAAAAAGGATTCACAGTTCATTTAAACAAAATTGCTCATCAAAAGTGCGAGTAAGTGAATGATTTTTTCTTGTTTTTTTTTTTCATCGTAAGAACAAAACACAGCACACAGCAGATACGCATAGCTTATGCGAATGGTGAACGTGCCCTAATTCAGGTGCGGATGTTTCTTCCGGGCACTTTCGGGATCACGCGTCAAGTTGGTCAAGTTGGTAGTTGATGACCATTGATGACGATTGATGACGATGAACTCTCGCGGGCTCGGTATGAGAATGTTGGAATGAGCAGGTAACGTCCAGTAAAAAGTGTACATGTGCAATAAACTGTTTCTTTGAGAGAGAAAATGTCGCGGCCGAAAGGTGTAGACAAATCTGGCAACGGCAGTAAAAGTGAACCAAGTGTTTGGGTGCGAGCGTTCACGGCCAATTCTGAATGGCCAGATAAGGTAAACATAACCCATAAGATAGTATTTTCAACATTCCTTAGCGCCAAAATTTTGTCAAAAATTGAATTATTATTGCAAGCTGTGACTTGAGAAATTGCTTAATCATCACCGATGCTATACCTACAAAAATTTTGAATTTTCTCTTCAACATCCAAAGTATCAGGATGAACCAGCTCGTTCAACAAGTTGATGGGCCTATGATCTAAGTATGCTGACTGATCAGCTGTGTAGAGAAAAAAGGAATTTCTTTTGTTCCACCATCTAAAAACTGATGATCTCATTAATCAGATTTGCCTTGAAGCATGAAAAAGTTACTTGTCACAGAATGAATCCGACTCAGAGTTTTTATTTCTAGAGCTCAATTTCTTCACTATGCAGTACTTAATCCATAACACTGTCATGAAATTAAAGATTGATTACGTCTTTCAGGAAGAATTTCTTGATGTAATTTATTGGGCAAGACAAATCATTGGAATTATTGTGGGAATTGTCTGGGGGTTAATACCTTTGAAAGGTTTCCTTGGATTACTGTTGTAAGTTATTATGTTACAAACATGTAAGATATCAAGATTTTACAGATTTATGAAGTATATCTTATGTTTTAGATTCGCTCTAGTGAATTCTGGTAGTCTGTACTTGTACTTCAGTAGTTTTCAACAAGTGGATGAAGAAGAATTTGGTGGTGCTTGGGAGTTAACGAAAGAGGGATTCATGACTTCATTCGCCGGATTTCTGGTAAATACAAAATTGACTTTGGCTCTCTTATGTAACATCTCAAGTAACTTATCAGAGAGCTTATCACATGCTACATATATTCAAACTTTAGTAATCCCTGAGATTGTATTTGATGAGTCAGTTTTCAATCGAGTTTCTTAGCAATAATGAAATCTATATGACTGTTCCTTCATTGTGTATAGTAAGTAATAGATCCATTTTTCAAAAGTGTTTTATTACGTTACTGGTAGTTTGAAATATATTCTCTCTACTGATTGTTTATGATAATACTTTCAGGTGACGTGGATCATAATATACTCTGGCTTACATTTCGACTGATAATCTCTTACCCAGCCAAATTTATCCCTGACGTATAGAGTAAGTTATCCAGATGTATAAAGTAAGCGAATCGATTATTAACTTATCAATATCTTGTACTATTTCTGTATAAAACAAATTGTTATGACAAGTTTTTAATGTTCTATCCCCTATGTATCCTACACACACGTATCCTTTTGATTTGTACAAAAAAATTCTTCCCTTCATTACTAAAGACTATCCAACCATTGTGCGTTTTCGTCCGCGAGCTTTCACGTCTTCATATTTGTTAACTATTTCTTTCATTTGTGTTTTATTAAAAAAAAATTTTTGATAGTTCTTAAAAATTGATTCGAATAGTTCCGGGAGTTCGGCATGAGCACTGAGCAATGATCTTTCCAAAACATACAAATCTACAGCAGCATCCTCGGGCGTTGAATCAACTCTAGCCAAGCCAAAGTCTATAACTACCAATTGACCTGAATGTGTGCAAAGAAAAGAATGAATGTCCTAGCTCAGTCTATTGACCAGATCATATAGTCAGTATAGTTTTTATAGATTCAATTCATTTCAAAACTCACTGTTGACTTTGGTGCATCCATCAAGGTGATCATCAGCATTTTTCAACAGGATGTTGGAAGTTGTCAGGTCACCATGGATTATATTTTTCATATGGAGTTTCGCAATAGTGCTCCCAAGTGCACTGGTAATGGAATCAGTGACAGCCTTTGCACTATCTTTACCGGAAATATTCTCATCAATAAAAGTTTTCAATGTTATTGCATCCTCTATGTACTGCATGAAAATACTGCGCCGATGGAAATCAACCAAATAGATTGCCGGTGTCCCAACTCCTACTTTTTTAATGATAATAAGAATTTGAATAAAAAAAATTATCTCGGATAATTTACCTGCAGCTTTTGCTTTGATAATAGCTCGTACTTCAGCTTTGATTCTTTCCTTGGTTAGACGTGAATCTAAATCTGGATGCCTGTACTTCTTTTCAAATCTTTCTTTGATCAACACTGGTCGATTGAGATATGTTCCTCTGTAGAGGCGAGCTTCCGCTCCTTGAGCAATCATTTCTGACTCAGGAAGATTGTGAACCATATTGAAAGGCGCTGCAAAAAAACTGGGTCTGAAATTGAGATAATCAAATTATTTTTTGCAATAAATAATAGATGAGAGAGATCTGTATATCCTCAAGTTTGGTGCACACTCGATGTTCTCACGTTTTCAAACTCATAATAAAAAATGAATTTGGAGCACTGACGCGATGCCACTGATGATGTATCTGTTAAAATATCATTTCTTGTCACTTCTCAACTTGCATTGTCAAAATGAGTTGAGAATAATCTTGACGAATAAATGAGAACTCGTCAATAATTGAGGAATTTTCAACTCATGATTTTAAATGTACATCATTATTCGCGCGTGCTCTCATATTCGGTCATGTGAACCACGTGACGTGATCGGGACGATGGAGGGGGGGGGGAGGTAGCAGACGTTGCACGTGCGACTTGTTTGGTGTTTATATTTTTCACAAAATGTGTGTAGTACTCGTAGGAGTTTGATCATTGACCCATGCATATTGACTTTACTGCTTGCAGATCCCGGCATTCCACGTTTTTTCTATCTGCAGCATAATTCTCTGATGACAGTGAAATTTTGAAAAGTCGTGAAGAAGAGTTGTTATGATCTACGCGATTGAGATCCATGCACATACTTCTACAAGGAAGCGACGAAATTGATCAATTGAGATAGAAAATGGAACAGAACCGAAGGATTGTGCGAAAATTACTGCAGAATCATTTAGAACACGAAGCAATCGTTTCTAATAACCAACAATTGGCGTTCATCATTGAACAGTGACAAAACAGTCAATCAATAAGGAATATCCGGAATATCACTGCAGGAGCAATACAAAGAGGAGTAAGTAGTCGGATAGACAGAAGAAGAAACCAAAGAAAGGTATTTTTGTAGTTTTTTAGAGTGTTTGTAATCTTTGTACCTACTCCAGTTTTTGATGTCGTTCACGGAATTTCATTCAGGAAACAATATTTCGTGAAAAGTAATATCTATTTCTGAGATCCATTCATAGTTGTAATGATGAAGTACCTGATTAAATCTCAACAGCCCGTACTTATCGCTAAATATTTTTAAAGAAGGCAGCAAAGTTTGACTCGTCTTTGCGGCTGCCAAGCCAGGTCGCTCACCTAACCTCACCTTGCTGCGGAAATGCAAGCAGCTGTCGAGTGCAAAATCGATTTGTTTCTTGATTTTTTTTTTTTTTTTTTTGTAAGGTTGCTTCTTTTTGCAGTCATCATTTCAAATTCTGAGGATACCTTTTTTCGATTTTTGGTATTTTGCAATGTTATCTATTCATATTCTTTCAAGCAATCAATTCTGTCATCATTTATTATTTCCCAATGATTTCAAGTCCTATGCATTCATTGATGATTTTTTGCAAAGAGATAGGATCTTACTGCTTAAATTTTCCTTCATCGTTAGTAACTGCTTTCTTGTTTTGAAGTTTTCTGCTAGAGGCCTTAGAAGAATGTACCCATAAAAGAATAATGCTAATCTTATACTTGGTCCTTTTCCTGATCTTGATTATTGCAAAAGTTGCTCACGCGTTTCTTTAAAATGGAATAAAATTTTCATTTCAGGTTCAAAGAATGACTGTGTTGGAGGCGAAAGTTTTAGAGTGTGTGGCGGATCATTAGTTTCCTACGTCGCTATTTGATGTTTGCACTTTTGTCATGATTCTTTGATCCGATTTCAATTTGTGAGGATATATGTGATTCTGCATCGATTACTCTAAAAGTCGAGGATCTTACGTTTGTTGGCGATGTGAAACAAATTACAATCGTTTTGATCAAGCCATGGCATCAAGAAAAGAGAAAAGAGACGGAGCCCCCGAAAGGTATCGGAGCTTGCAAGGCAAACCAAGATGACGAGTGCCAACGCCGATCGGCAACGTTGCCGCTGTTCGGAACATTGATTTCCCCATCATCTGCATTTACGCATTGCAAGATTTGGGTATGTTCAATTTTATCTGTCATAAAGTTCTAGGCCGAGCAGCACCTTTTCTTGAAAAATCGTATCAATCTCACGCATTCCGTTATTATGTTATTAGCACTGTATTAACCAACGATGTCGACAACTTATACGCATGAGTTGGAAAACTTGATTTTCTTGAGCAAAGTTCTCGACGCGTGCGGAAATTTTCGACAGAGCTGCTTACGCTATTTTTCGACACTTCGTGCGTAAAAGTGCACTTTACACACGGACTTGTGACTTTCACTCACAAATTGTCGAAAAATATCTTTCGATACACGGCCGCAGCGAAATCCAACTTTGACTCCCTTGTATCGAAACATACTATTTTGCAATTTGATGAGCGGAGAATCACTGTGTAAAGTATTTTATGTTCCAGCGCAAAATACTTTATACACATGATTGCAAAAAAAATCTTTGCACCGCATATCTGATGCATTATTTCGCCGCTTGCAAATGCCTGTCATACTCTACTTTTGGACTGTGTGAAATCAATCTAACCAATCAGCCATACTATGGTCTCTTGGAACGGCGTTATGAATTCAAGCGAAAAGAGAACTTTTTGGAATCATACAATACGAAGTTTTTGAGAAGTTTTCTTTGTTTATCGCGCGATTAATGATCTTTCGCTCAAGCTCGTGTGGGTGCCTAAATCCAGTCTGTAGTCTTTTAAATATTTGATCTCGCCATTAGTCTTTTAAATATTTGATCTCGCCATTTGGCAATCACGTAACATGAAATTACAGGTACAGTGCCAGCGCCGAAAAAATTGACGAACCGTCGACGTGATCGAGTTTGATCGAGCGCACCAGCACATTCAATTTGGAAACTCGAGCGAAACCCCGCGCACACAGTTATCGCATCGCAACGTCAACAGGACACCAGCTGTAAATACAGATGTAATCGACGACGGAGAGAGTGGAAATCAGATTCTAGCGCATGTACCGGCAGTGCTGTTTGATATACTCAAAGCGGCTCAAAGCTCAAAGTGCATACATCACGGATCGCAGAGTGTCGAGAGCCGCGAGGTGGCCGGGGAGCGAACGCATGCGCTAAAAAGCTGACGGATACCGCCTCTTGCGGGCAGTGCATGCAGTCCTCTGCGCCATGTGAAGGCAGCCTCGTACCTGGCTCTCGCAGAAGAGGGGCCGCACTCGAGAGTGCTCGAGAGCCAGTACCAGTAACCAGTGCCGCAGTCTATGCCAGTGCCCGTCGGCGCGCTCAGCGGCCGAGCTTCGAGCGCCGCGGTTTACCGTGTCACAGTATAGGCAGTTATGGACACGGTGTATAGCCCGTTTTCGAAGTGGCAGTGCTCGTGACGACGAGGCTCTCGAGAGCTGCACAGGTGCACAGGACACTCGTCGACCCGCCGCAGTCCAAGTCTCCCATCGCGACCCGTCCCGGTGGTCTTCGCCGTCGTCCGACTGGCAACGGCAGCCCTGCCTCTTACTCTGGTGCTCTGGTGCTGCACGAGCCCGACCCGTGAGTTGGTCCGCTAAATTTTGCACCTATAGAAGCTGCATACCTGGCGCATTGAAGGAGCG
>JAPYYZ010001399.1:0-18403 GCA_030522705.1 Eretmocerus eremicus
AGGTGGAACTTCATTCGATCAGTCTCTGCACTGCGCAACTGCGCCCTGAATGTAGGACTCGTGCACAAAGATCGTTCAAAGACGAGGTCAATGGCGTTTTAGCGCAACAAGGGGTCTTTTGGGTAGCTTCGACGTCCACTCGCACGGACTCTTTACATTCTAAAATCGCATTGAGTTTCTTATCGCTGCTCCACTGGCTATCGGCGCCACAAAGGACAGACCTGTCGATAAAGTGTAAATACTGAGCCGACTATTGCAATTCTTGAGCCCCATCAGCGCTATTCATTCATCCGATTCGCAATTTTGGAACGATGCGGAAACGACTTTGCGCCGTGAATGTACAATCCGATGATTCATTAAGCTCTTGCGCGGATCAATAAAGAACTTAACAAGATGTCAGTGGCTCGTGATTTAAACAAATGCAATACCCTCCGAGTATACGTTCATAATAAAATGCAAACGCAAATATTGCACCCAGACTAATGAATAATGCATTCTCGTTAATCTATGGTGATGGTCATCCGTTGTCGGCTGAAGAAGCCATTCATGCCACCAGAGTGCATCCAATGATTTTCAATATCTTTGGGGAAAACATCCAACTAATGCCTTACTCATGCTAATTTCTTATTATTAATAATAGAATATGGACCACAATTTTAACAAAGCAGAAATATCTTTCAAGTTGACTGTCAAGTGTGAATCTCACTTCCGGCTAAATGAAATATCTGTTTCAGTACAAGACCTCCGTAACCATTTGAAACTCTCAGTTGTCAAGCACTAACGGTATACATAATTCGCTAATGAATAGAGTCTTCCCAGAGATTTACTCTTGACGAAGCGCGTAAGAAACAATGGCCGTAGGCTAGTTAAGAAACTGCGAAATCTATTCATACTGTAGGTGCTAAAACTACCCTGGGAAGCTGCGTAAACTTCACACGCACATCCACGCGCTTTTCAAGAAACGACGAAGTCATCTCCTCCCAAACAGAGTACGCGTCCTGCGCCAAACATCTTCCTTCATACAACCATTCGCACCACCTCGCTCGCGAACAGCAAAACCGACAATGTCGGAGTCGCTCCCTGCGACCAGGACCGTCTCTACGGTCGACCGGGGAATTCCGTCCACCTTGGAGTCGTGACGCAAAAACAAACGACCAATAGAAGGAAGCAGAAAAGTAGGTAGGAAGGGGTGAGCCGAGGGGGAGGAGGAGTCCGTGAGAGGAATTTGGACGAGTGACGGAGGAAAGTAGAGAGTCGAGCAGGTCGTGCCGGAGCAACGACGACGTCGTCGTAATTAGAGCAGCGCGACTCTGTCGTGCAGTTAGAGGGCAGTAGCCGGATGAGCCGAGCGCGCGGATGCAGCAGCGTCGATTTAGCTGATTCGACGAGCGCGCCGGGTGAATTTTTACATCGGGGCTTCGGTACGGCAGTAACTCCGATGAGAGAGACCGATGCACAGGTGCGCCGCCGTTCATGCGAAATTCATGATGCTTTTGCAGAGCTGAAGGAATGTTTTGCTCTCTATACCTCGTTCCGATCGATTTTCGTCAAGCTGCCGCAACGCCGAGAGCGAAGCCCTTCAACTTTGTTGAGAGCTTTTGTGCGATTCGAGCGGGAAAGGCTGCTATTCCATTCGCATTCAGACTCTGTGATTCTTGAATTTGTTCGGTCCGATGGAAATTCATGCAAATATTCCTTCAGCTTCGATATTAGTCATACGAGAACATACATTCACTTCGTCCATGTCTGTCTTGGGGTATTAAATTCTAAACGATCATGGAAAAATGATTCATGGACTCGTTTATCTCGTAAAAAATTCTGAAAGTGTTCTCAGGACAATAAGATATAAGGCTCTCGATGTAGCATTTTTGTAAAAATATTCCGTACTTTTATTTGTAGCTAGCAGATGCTGAAGTTGTTTCATAAGTCTTCATTCATTTTTATTTCTGTGCATCTCTCGTCAACATTTCTGCAGGAGAGTTGATGGAGATTACAGTTGCAGCTTACAGATGCCACGCTATTCTATATAGCACTGTGAATTTACAGATGTAATTTCCATACAAGGATGAAATCTAGACAACTTTTTTTTGGCTACAGCTTTCCGTAACTCAAGAAAATCCCGACAGTTTCAACAACGTTGTAGTCTCACAAAGGAAGGAACAGAAGTCCGGGTTACCGATCTTGACCAAAATTTTTTTACAGACTCGCACTACCAATAATATGGAGAATCCATCTCCGTCAAATAGGCACTCTGTTCAAAAATACAGCTATAGAGATTAGCATTGATAATATATCTATAGATACGACTTTTTAACAGGGGCCTATATGGCCAATGCTTATCTTTATAGCTGTATCTCAGAACAGTAGACCCATTTGACGGGAATACTCTGGATTCTCCATCTACTAGGTGATACAAGACTGTAAAAAATTTTTGGTCAAGATCGATGACCCGGACTTCTGGCCCTCCCCTTGTCAGTACAATCTTCGTCTCACAGTTACCTCTCTCTCTCCCTCACCCACCGATTGCACCTAAAATCACATACCCCCGTCGATCTAAATCACCAGCACCCCTTCCCAAAACACACTTGCCTCACAAAACCCGCGGTGACCCGTAAAATCCTCGACTCAGCGCGTTCAAAATCGAGCATTCCGAAGTCGGCACGGATCTCGATCGAAACGACGAGGCGCGACGCTGGTGTGGCAATCAGTGCTCGGCAATTACGAAAAGACAGCGGGGCCCCGTTAAACGCCCGCCTCTCGCTCGTAAAGCTGCCTCCGAAGCTGCCATTAGTCGTCGGCGCGTCCCGCTGCACTTATCAACTTTACATCGACGCGCGCGACGGAATCGCTGCAACGATTCCCGGGAGCGAGATGCGCCTAATCGCCATTAGCGCAAATCCGTCCGCTGCGTCGCAAAGCGTGTTTCGCGCGCGTGACGTATATTACGCGAACGAGCGAACGCTCGCTCTTCCCAAGAGGGATGTATCTCGATGCATTATGCACTGGAACTGGGCGACGCGCACGCGAGCCAAGCTCAAAGTAATCATGAGCGGGCCTGTAATGTGGCCCGCGGAACATTTGTTGTGGTGTCCTGGTTTTGGGGGATACCTATGGGGAGAGAGGCGGCATCGATGAGATTAAGTTATTTGATTGTTCTCGGATTGGTGGATTTTAGCTCGATTGAGGTTTTAAGAAGTGGAAGTCTATGTGTCTGTGGAGATCAATTGATATATTTGAGTTGGATTTATTTTGAGACTGGGTGACGAGATTGCGGTAAAGTTGGGCAGTGGTAATTTCAGCGACGTGAATGAGAAAATTGTTTTACCTATGAATAGAGTTGCCACCTTCTCTAATCCAAGAGAACTCGTGCTCGACACACGTAGGAAGCTGAGTAATGGGAGATGGAAGAGTTTTCTAGACTTCTATTTGAAAATTAAGTAGAATAGGTCGGCTATGGTCAGCCACTTATACATCATTTCCCGAGAAGAAAAATAACTACTCGCCCATACTATTTGGAGGAGCTGTCTCCTCTATCCATATTATGCAAACGAATTCTCATCTTTGCAATAAATTAAAAATATATTCAAACCTATGACCGTTTTCTGCAAGCCAAGGAAAATCAGTCGATTTTCTGACTTTGTATAACGATCGTGAGACCGCAGCTATACACTTTTCTGTTATTTTTATGTTTTTTTTTTTTTTTTTTTTTCACTGTACACGATCGAACCAAATGTCAATCATGTGAGAATCAGTTGAATCACTAATTGTGAGTAGTTTGTATCTCAAATAAAGATTTCTATCAGGCGTCTTCCAATGGAACTCTGCAACTATACGAGGGTTGTGTATAGGTCGAGCTGGAACAATTCAATGTACGTTATAGAGTTAACGAATTTCCTATGCAAAACCTCGCAGACTCTAATCCTAAAAATATCCATATTATAGATAGAGAAGACGTTAATTAATTGCTTCTTTCGTATAATTGAAGATGTTCTGTTACTATGATGAGTGGAGTTACTCATCAAAAGCACCCAGAAATATTCAGCAAAAAGTATATTAGATATTCTCCTATCACATCTATACCCTAAGCGATCTTTGAGGATGGAGCTGGTGAATTCACAAGTGCTTCTAAATTCACATACTTAACTAGAATTGTGATTCTGCTGGAAGAAATTTTTTATAGCGTAATTTAATCCACTCAACAGAAAAAAAGAACTACTATGTTCGCATGAAAAATGTGGATCGAACACACGAATGAGGGCAAATTAATTACTTAATCCGTCTACCGATAAGAGAAATTATAGTCGCGTCGACTCATAGGTTATGGGTTATACCTCTCAAATCTCTGTTATTGAAGGATTCTCAAACTTCTGAAGTTCGGAAACTAGACCGAGAGTATTGGAGGAAATTCGTTCATTGGACTTTCCGGTGAGGATCAGTGTGCGCTAGGAACGCTGACGCAGAAATATTGAAGTTTGTAAGCTCTTGAATTAATGACTCTCACAATTGAAACTGAAGTTAGTTCAACAAATTGGGACCTATTCTCATTATCTGCAGTGCTCTCCATTCAGCTCTCTGACAAACGTCGAATGCGCGGTTTCATTGTCACTGTAAGGCTTTAGGAGCCTAGAATCAACCTTTGCTAGTCCGAACAGTGCAGCATCGAAGTTTTATCAAAATTCCTCTGAATTTTGTGGATTGCAAAGAGGAAATCACAAATCTATAGATGGAGGTGAAGACTTGAATTTATGATGAACGGTGGATATTGAATCTCGAAAGATCGGATACGGGAAAGTGTTAACTACTGCTCCAAACTTTCGATTGGCCATGATCTAAGAAAGGTTGCAAATTGTTCGTATTCAGGTGTGGCAGTGGCGGAGGTGCGAGCTTCGCCGAGACATGCTTGATTGACGATAACCTCAATGGAAATCCTCGGCCTGAGGCCCCGAGACTCAGAGACCGACCGGCACCGAGACGCTCCGACGACATCAGCAATGTTCCCATCGAGAAGTATGTCTGTTGAAGTGTGTGGTACATGCTCGATATGGCTATGCAAGTGACGCTACTAAGCTTCTGTGTGATCGTATACCAGTATATCTATACATGCTTCACCTTATTCTTTATTTAACAACTTTTTGCTCGACTTGTAATTAATGTGCAATATGCCCGAGTTGGTGTATTGTGATGGAGCTTTCTCAAATTGAGTCTATTACATACAATTTGAATGTCTGAATCTTTTGCTTGCGAGGAGTTTGAATTGGAAGCAGTAAAATTTTTGTTAAAAGTACGTTGCTGATGGACATTCTACTAGAATTGTAATCCTGGTGATGCAGTATGTTTGTATGAATATCGATCGAACTTATACCATCTTGGTGCGTGATGCATAATTTGGAGAGCTCAATCTTCGTATGATTATAATTTTACTGTATTGGTGTCATGAGAGAGTTATTCAATTGTAGACAGTAGTATTGGTGATTGATTGGCTGATATTATTGTGAGATGGGCTGGTCTTGATATTATGTGGGAACATACTTTTTTCGGTGAATAATTAAACCTTTGATTCACGGTGTTACAAATTTGTACATTCAATTTTTTCTAACTCCGACCTAAAAAAATTGAAATTTTGAAAAAATTTTGAAAAGTATATCGACTTATGAGGATCTTAATCCCACAAGAACCATCTCGATGACTATCATGAGTAGCTTGCGAGAGTTGAGAAGACATGCGATCTTTTGACTCCCTAGTTTTTGTATTTTTGTCTTGATTCGATGATTATTTTCGGTGTTCATAGGAAAATAGCCCATTTCGAAACAAGGGCGTAAAAATAGATCTTACGACCGTGTATCGAACTATATTTTTTGAGGTGTCTAAGGGAGCGTTACTTCAAAGATTTATGCCCACGAAACCTGTATGTGATATATATGATTTCATACCGTGAAATTAGAAGTTTCAAGTCAGAGTTGTCGCGACGCTTCGAAGGTAGTATTTTCTCTAATTCGATCGATTCCGTATTCATGAGAGAAATGATCGTACATCGAGTGAGAACTGAGATGAGAGAAGATTTCTATCATGCAAATATTTATCATTACATAGCATATAAACATCTACACGTGAATTTCTCACCGATGGCCTATATAATCCATTGGCTTTTCTCATGAGGGCTCGAGAAATTCATAATCTTCTGTAGTACCAGTATATTCTTGCTTGAATGGATCTTCTTCCTCACATACGTTCGTACCTCAAGAGTATACTTGAAGAGTAATGGGAGCTTAGCAGCTCTGTGGATATTATCGCTCGAATGAACCTGCTTGAGTACATTTTGAACCCGGCACTGCTTCTATCGTCCTCCACAAGGAGTCAATTTTCAGAACGTCTCAGCGGTGCACCAAACCCGTATCGCGCATAAAACGAACCCGACCATGTGTAACGAGTAAAAGCAGATAGGCAGAGGATCCGCAAATTTCTCGCGCACGCAGCGCAGTGCTTTTCTCGCTCGTCATTTTCGCAGCCGACTCGATCCTGTTTTCCGCGTGGCCTCGTTCTCCCATCCCGCGTTGAGTTTGCTCGTCTCGCGCGCATTGCAGGTACTTACTTTCAGCGCGATACGAGAAAGGGGTGCCCCGGTGCCATGTATAGCGAGGGCTTGCACTCACACACGCGGGCGCATCGACCCCTTAATTGGAAGCCTTTCATCACGCGAACGAGCTCGCACACGCAAACGCGCCGCCTTTAGCCCCCTTTATATATCGCCATGGGAGAGAAGGATGGAAATACGAAGAGGAGAGCAGACTTCTCGGGGAAGAGAGAGATGAAGAAGAAGTGGGGTGATGACGGTGAATTTACGGGCAAATGCGATCGCGAACCTTCCACAGAGTTCTGCGGCTTCCATGCGTCCAGGGGTGCGAGGGTGTAGCGCCGCTCTCGCTCTTTTCTTAGTTCGAGCTCCCTCTTCGAATGCAAAATTTCTTAATTGCGGGTTCTGCGACGTGTTATTGCTTCAATTTATGGACGACTCGCAGTGGTGTGCGAATGACATTTTCGGATTAAATAGAGACTACTCGATCGATACGTTTTGCAGTCGCACGACGCTGCTTATCAATTTGGGTCGATCAATGGCATCGAAACAGTTTATAACATTTTATCATAAACCAATATTAGAATTGATCTTGTCATAAAATTATGTGTCATCGCCGTCCTATGTGAAACCACTTGCTCAGGGCGACGAAACTTTCTGTTGCGATTCAATGGTATTCAGTTGGTAAATCGGCATTAGAGGACTAATTTTATATTTTCCATCAACCTCAAAATTGAGTCCGATTTAGAATGGAATATCGATCATACCTTGATCGTCGAGGTGTTAATCAATGAAAATATGCATTTGATCAACATCGCGAAAAAAAAATCGCCTGAACCCAGGATCAAATGGGGAACCTTCTCATTACCGGTGATACCCTCTGCCAGATGAGCTATTCAGAGCTCGGCGACTCTCTGTCTCGATGTCAGTGACCGACCCCAAGTTTGAAATTGATAAAGAAGTATAAAATTAGTCTTTCAATGCCAACTTACGAGATCAATACCATTGAATTACATGAGAAGGCCATTCAAATTCGAAGAGTGTAGCTTTCTGCTGTGATGTTTCTTTTCCATGTAAATGGTATTCAGGTTTCCCCAGATTTGATGGTTTGATTGGATGAGTACGTATATAATATTCTAGGGGTTGTAAACATAGCAATGTCATGAATATCTGTTTCTGGATATCGGATCAAGCTTTCATGTTAGAAAGCTCATCACGAGTAATCATTTCTAGCGTCATTAGTCTGCACGGTTATAGCAGTTACGAATTTCGTCTGCTTGAATCGATTTTATTGAAAGGTGGAATTCTCCTCGTCCGGTGGCTCTTCAATTCGTTGGAAAATATATCGACATCTTCTGACCTCCATAGCCAGAGTGGCGAATATGAGTGGGATCTTGTGACCTAAGCGGCCAGCGGCTTCTGTTGGCCACATAATAATTTCGTCTTATGTCCATATTGTCCATATCACCCACCTTTCTCCAACATGTCATCCTCCATAATATTTTCTGTCTTAGACAAGTCTCTCCGTCGTCCAAGTGACGAGCCCAGTGGGGAGGCTAGGGCGAAAAAGTTATTACTCTTCTTTAATTTTACCTTCCAAACTATTTCAAGTTCCATAACTCCTTTATATTTTATCAGACTTTACCACGATGTGAGAGGTGGTCCCCCATACTTGGCCTCTCAATAAGTGTCGGTAGGATCACGGACGATATTTACATCGTCGACTTTCTACACTGTTTGTATTGAGAGGAACAAGTGGATTCCACAAAATCCCACTCGCATTCGTCACTTTGGCTATAAAGGTCCGAAGATATCGATATATTTTCCATGGAATCAAATCAACTTTGACGTAGCGTAGGCCAATATTGTTCGAGTCTTCCATAATCTAATCCCACGAAATGCTTTCCTCCTCCAACATCTAATCAACATCAATTTACTGCACAATCGAAGAGGCTCATTGGGAAGTATCATAAAATACAACCCCCTCAACGAGCAACTCACTTGATTCCTTCCACTTTAGGAGAGGATACATTGAAAGAAGCACCAACTTAGCGAGCGCAACAATCGATCGCCCTCAACGCAATCCATCGCCCAAATGAATAGCCCCTCTCGCGCCAACTCGCGCGTGCAATTTGTTTCGCTAGCAGGAACGTGAAGGTAAATAACGCACCGAAGCGCTCGGTAAAATATACCTGCGCTCAATGAATGTTTCAGCAACTGCGGGGCGGGAAACAACGAAAAAGTTCGGGCTTCCACAGGGAAGGCTGACTCCCGACAAGTAAAAAGTGCCGCTCATCCAGTATACTCCATGTGCTTTCGCGCTAGCCGGGCAATAAATGTCGTCCGCGCGTCCCATTGAATCAGCCACTTAATTTGGCCCTCGTCGCGTCGAGTAAGGCCAACTATTTCCCCGGTATATATATAAGTCAGTCTAGCAGGACGATGGATGCCAGCAGTTAACCGTGTACCTTTTCTTCGCTCTGTTCTGGGTTTCTGGTGCGCAGCTACTGCGAGAAGCCAGAGCACGTGACGACAGACATGGGCGGCGTGCCCCACGTCGAGGCAGTCAACAACGAGCTCTACGCCCCGGTCAAGAGACGCCAAAACAAGGAGACGAGACAGCAGCAGCAGCTTCAGTTGCAGAACAACGTCGACAATTTGCAAAAGCCGCTGGACGAGGACAGCGTCGACTCTGAGGACAAGGACGAGAATCTACCCCCTGGTTGGGAGAAACACGAAGGTTGGTGTCGAGTCATTTCGTGATTTCTTTTAGGTAGAAGCTCTGGGAGCGAGGTGCCGGGATATGAAATGGGTTGAGGCGTCCGATGGAAAGAAATTTGGTACATGGCCCCCAGCAGTCACCCATGGTTCGCGGTCACCGGTGGCCACCTTCGACTGGTGCAAAAGATGTAGCACATAGTGGTACATGGTTACCGGTGGTCACCGGGAGCATGTACTATAGTGGAACGCGGTCACCGGTGACCACGTACTATGGGTGAAACTTGAGCACCAGTGGCTACCTATCAGACCTTTTCCCACCTATTCGTGGAAAAAGGTCGTACCCATTCAGTAATTCTTGGCAATTATACGCAATAAATAAAGGAGCGGATTTTTTAATGGAAAAATGAACTTACCAAGTCTGTTTTTCAGTCTCATAACCATTGTTCAGGAGGAATATTCCGCTGGGAGAAAAAAGTTCTCACGCGATAAACATAGCCCTCTCATCTAGGCTTCACATTTTTATAGACTATGGTCAATACATATAACAAAACATTCATATGCTCGATTCTGCAAGATTCTAAAGTTTATCCCAAAGTTGACTGGAGTAGATTCTATGGCATTTCAATGAATAATTGATGTTAAGTACTGCTTCATATGCTCTTTGAAAAGACTGAACAATTAAATAAAAGCAATTGAGGAATCGTATACTTTATGATGTTTATGCGTCTGAAAGTCATCTCGATCCATGTCGGGCGAAATTCACCCCATAAATTTGATTTCGTTCAATCCACCTGATTAGCTGGACCAATATACCTAATTCAGTGCCCAACTAAAGTGACGTGAGTTCTTTCTTGAAAATGTAAAATAGTTTACCTTTATTCTCGTGTAACTAATATTCTGTCCAGGTTGAAGATAATAAAATTTGAGCCAAAAGACCGTAGGAAAAAATTAGCGTCAATGCTTCTTTGATGACAACTCGAGCGAACGGCTCATGACTACGGAATCGTTTGAAAAATAAACTTACGTAACTTTGGTTAGGGAACCTTCATACATTGAGCACCTGATCATCTCCTGATGGAATTTCTGTCTTCGGGCACCTCACCGATCCAATAAGCATAGATTTCACACATTCATGAGAATCTCACTCATGATCTGACCGAAAATGATCTCTTCATTATTTCAGACAAAGATGGACCCTATTACTGGCACATAAAAAGTGGCACAATTCAGCGAGAACCACCAGAAGCTCGTTTTTCCAAAATCGAGGCACGAAGGAGCTTTGTTAAGGACGACAATAGTGTAAGTTTTACAAGAAACTGTCCAAAAACTTCAATCTCAAATCTAATGGTAGTCTGACCATTGTTTGTAAACGGGCCGAATGCGATGCATTACAAGCACGTACCGACATCTTCTATACACTCTCTATGCGTGTTCGCCTGGAAAAATTTTCGCTGAACTCAAAAACTTGCCATTCAACATCAAATTTACCCATTGCACGGTCAATACAATAAGGACTATGAATCTCAATCTGATTGCATCCTTGGATAAAATACTCATCATCTCAATTCATCATGGCTTATATTAATGGCAAGAGTTTCCTTATAGTGATGTCTCGTGGAACTTTTTACCATTAATTTTAATGGATAGAGATATTTCTGAAGATTGCAAGAATTGAAGGAGAACAGTTTGAGTTCACAATTAATCCTTTTAAAACTGCTGCAGATAAACAATCTGAACTCGTTGGGTGGTCTGGTGAGCTCGGTGACGCGAAGCAACACGAGCTCGGCATTGGACCAGGAGCTCGAGAACAAAAGGAAGGAGGAGCTAGCTCTAAAGTGAGTATATACCCGACCGCGCCATCAAAGTGGCCAGCGCTGGCCAATTTCGCGGCGTCGAGCGACAAATTTGCATTTACTACACGGAGTGGATGCTTTAATGCTGCTTGCAGGCGACGAAGCTATCCCGTGCGAGCAGAGTCGGAGGACAGGAACAAGCCGATAAGGTTCGCCGTGCGCTCGCTCGGCTGGACGGAGATTGCCGAGGAGGATCTGACGCCCGAGCGCAGCAGCAAGGCCGTCAACAAGTGTATCGTCGACCTGTCCCTCGGCAGAAACGACCTGCTCGACGTCGTCGGTCGTTGGGGCGATGTGAGTGCACCGTCCTTTCAATCAATATGTTGTTTTTGCTACGCGCGCACTCGAATGGCTACGAGAATATTTTGAAGGTTCAGTCTCGTGATGGAAAATTCCACTCGCTTTCATCTCATCCAATCGATTTGAAGACAATGATATTTTCCATCGACTGTGCAAGAAAGAGCCATTTCCGCACAGTATTTTGATCCTCTTTCTCTTACAGTCGATGAAAATAGTAGTTTTCCGTCGTGTGTTCTGGGAAAGTGCCATTCCCGCACAGTTCTTCGACTCTCTTTACCAGACCAGAAGACGGAAAAATAGTGTTCGACACTCGGGCGAGCGGTTTCTTCATCGTCGTAATAATTCCAACCCTCGCCCGCGGCTCGGGCTGGAAAATATCACTCTGTCTGCGGAAACCAACTTTCTCGCTCTTGTATTGAAAACTACTCTTTTGATACATGAGCGTAAAACCTATTCTTCGTCCTTGTATCGAAATATACTATTTTAATGTTGAGGAAAAATGTGGAATCCTCATTTGGTACGGTAGTTTACAATATGACTGATTTTTCTGCAGGGCAAGGATCTTTTTATGGATCTCGATGAAGGAGCACTCAAGTTGATCGATCCAGAAAACCTGACAGTACTCAATACTCAACCAATTCACACGCTCAGAGTTTGGGGCGTTGGCAGAGATCACGGACGGTATGAACCTTTTTGTATATCCATTCTGATCCCCTGAGAGGTCATATTTTCTCCTCTATTTATAATTTTCGAGTAATGATGTGAGGGTCAATAAAATAACGAACGTCTTTTTTTAAAATTCAATTGAAAGATAACATTCTCTGCGGATTGTTCCTCTCAACTCCTAAATGCTGCCAGTATCAGATGGTTGCACAGAAGTTGTTGAGAATTACAAATCCCCGTAAGAAGGCATATGAGTGGATGTTGTTTTCACAATTCTTTAGGAATTACCATCTAACGTACTCGGTTTTCCTTTCCATGCTCCTGCCGATGAACCACCAACAACTGCAGTGAGAGGTAACCATGATAATATTCATCACTACATTAAATTTAAATAAAGTCTCGCGCGATGCGATCGATTCCGTGTGTTCACCTGTCAGATATCTTATTTGAGCTAATCGCGCTCCGATATCTCATCAATGCTGATTCAGAGATTAATCTCAGCGGCATGCTTCCCAAACGAATTCCCTTGAAAGTATCAATCGATCTCAGAACGATGATTAGACTCTCTATGTTCCTTTATAATTCCTTGCTCTAGTCCAACAAAATCGACCTCGTGTATCGGCAGCCCACGCCTTGACTCTATCAAACTCGGACTCAATCTTGCTATTCCCAAAGCTGGGCTCGTATCTATAGGACTCCGCTCGCGTGATTTCCGCGTCAAAGTTGTATTGCACCAGCTATGCCAGATCCACATAGCTATATAGCTCAAAAATCGATCGGCTCGCTCATGGTAGTGTTATACCGCTGACCGCAGGGACTTTGCCTACGTCGCGAGGGACCGCTCGACGCGGAAGCACATGTGCCACGTGTTCCGCTGCGACATTCCGGCGCGCACCATAGCCAACACGCTGCGAGACATCTGCAAGAAGATCATGATCGAGCGCTCGCTGCATCAGAATCTGGCCAAGCCCGTGGACGTTAATGGGCGAGCCAGCCTCGCGGCGAGGCCCACCAATTTGCCCACCGAGCACAGGCGCCTCCACAGAAACGGACAGCCCCTAGTCAGTGAGTACCGTGCAAATCGCCACTTCTCTACGATTGTTTGTCCTGTCTTTTTCTTCACTTCTCTTGCCCGCAAAGATCAAACTCTCAAGTGGTCTTCAGCTTATTGGAATAATGTGTTACGTATGAGAAATTTTTTGACTTTTGATTTAAATGCCTGTTAAAAATATTCGAATATTGAGCATTGCTGACTCGTTTTATTATATGAGTGGGCATCGAACTCGCGTAAACTATCTGACCGCTTGGCCAAGTGCAGTCGATTCTTTCGGGAATCTACAGATATAAACCTTATTGACAAGAGTTGAACATTCATAAATTGAGGAAGTCAGGCGGAGAGCTGGTTTCCATTTACAAGGAAAGCAACAACGTTGCAGGTCATGGATTTTCATGAAACCTTAACGCATGTCTCCGTGTATTTCAGAACGCGGACTACTTTCTGAGTTACGCCGTGTCAAAACACGCAGCTTTCAACTATTTTACACTAATTCTAATGGAAAATCAGTCATACTCATCGAAAGCTTCCTCGCAGTTTCTCATCACATTTTTTCTGTGGTGATCCTTTCATGAACTTCTTCTATTATTCTATCTTCGGAGAGTTCTCCCAGCTGTAGATGAGTATACTCTAGCCGGTAAAATATAATAAGATCTTGCGAAAAACCTGTGAAGAGGTATGACTGACTTTTCATTGAAATTAGTGAGAAATAGCTAAAAATCAGCATGTATTGCCATGCTGTAACTCAAAAAGGAGGCCGCATACTGAAACCCCCCAAGACACGTGTCCAATGATTTGGAATCAGAAGAAAAATCCCAAAGTTTCATAAAAATCCATGACCCGCAAGCTTGGTACTTCCCTTATTATAGACATATTTGAAACTCAAAAAGCAGATTGCCACGGAATTGCATAAACTGATACCGAGTAAAGTCCAGAGAGCTGAGAAGGTGAAATAGAATATGTTAGCAAAACAAGATGGACGATTGGGATAAGGTAGCGATCGTGAGCGGTATAGGTCGACAAGTGTAACGCTGCCATGAATATTTCAGCGCAATCGTTTCCGACGCCGATGGAGGAGCCGAAAAAGATACTCCGAGCTCAGTACCTCGGATCGATGCAAGTCTCCCAGGCGACCGGCATGGAAATTCTCAACGACGCCATAGAACAGCTCGTCCAGAATACTCCGATAAACCAATGGCGAAACGTCAACGTCGCCATAGCCCCAAGCATGATTTCCATTCTCACACCAAACGTAATTATCTCACTAAAATCTTGTGATGTTCTGTAGATAAGATAGATGACGATTCGAGAAGAGCAAAAAGATCTGTTTCAAAACGTTTCAATATGTTTCAAAAAGAATATACTCGTCATCTATCCTTAACAGTGTCTGAGATTGTGCTGAATTTCAGGAGGACAAACTGATCACCGAGTGTCGGGTGCGCTACCTGTCATTTTTGGGAATAGGCCAGAATGTGAAACAGTGCGCATTCATAATGCACACGGCTCAGGATCTCTTTATCGCACACGCTTTCAATTGCGAGCCGAGCAGTGGCGCCCTCTGCAAGACTATTGAAGCTGCTTGCAAGGTATTGGAAAGTTCCTAAAACTCGATACGCGACTCTTCCAGACATAATCTCATGGTTTCAAAGTAGTTTGCTCTTTCATTCGAATATAGCATATTCCCTATAAAAGATTGAGGAATAAAATCACAAAATCTTCAACAAAATCATTGGAAACATGAGGTCTTGACCATAAAAGTTTCTACCATCTATGATAGAGAAATCGTAGGGTCCGAGATTTTGTGCTCCCGTCGAGAATCATGACAGACCAAATCTTGCCTCATCATGTACAAATACAATCGAGTAACCAGATCAATTAATTGCAGCTGAGGTACCAAAAGTGTTTGGATGCTCATCCGCCAGGCTTCAGAAACGCCAGTTCAGTGAACACGCCCAGTGGCAAGGGAATAGGTGCCACGCTCAAATCATTCGTTGGTTCGCTCACAGGACGCAAGAACAAGCAGAATGAATCCTGAGACGAGGCTCTCTCGCTCCAGGTGTGTACTAAGACTGCTATGAATGAAGGGCCTAGTGCTAAGCATAGGTCGAGCCTCGTAGGACGTTACATCGCAGCCGCTCGATTCAAGTCCTCACGACTGGATAGACGCTAGGTTAGCTTCATCATGACATCTCGTTTTTATAACTACACTGGAAAATTTGTGGTGCGGACTTGTACCACAACGTGTAACGCAAATTGCACCACAGCGTGTGGTGCGGCGGCGCTCCACGCTGTGGTACGGAACTGGTAGAATTCAGTGTACAATATCTCCCCAAAAATTCAAAACACGTCCCCCTAAAGGGCTATGATCGCACTCTCACTTCGATATTCGAGTCGAATACGTTCAGTCACAGATAAGGACCGATATGGGTAGTCTAGTACACGCAAATTAGTTTTGAAATTCTTATCTTGCACTTTGTAAGTGACGTAGCCGTAAGTGTCATCGGTCGTAGGGATCAGAAGAGTTTTAGTGTCTCCATGACTGCCTGATCAGATCTGACTAAATGAGCATTCAGCTGGGTTTAGAAAGACCATAGTTCGGAACAGTTTCTCTCCCTCTACAATTGCCAACCTCAAGTTCACACTTGGGCAATCTGCAGGGTGTCAGAATCATGAGAATGTTAGCCATTTTTTCGCGAGAAAGATTGTAATCGATCAACTAGAGGGGGAATGAGCTGGTATGATCTGGCTTGGTCAAATTCACCTGAATAATCATTATGTCGGATCAGATCAGAATTGTTGGGAAGGGCCAGCCAGACTACTCTGACCTCTATATCCAGATGAATACCTTGATTGCGCGTCTGAAGCATGTTTTAGCTCTCGTCTAGTAGAGTCGATGATTTGAAATTATTTTGAGCATTATTCGGGCACTCGATTCTTCGTCCTTATCTCTTACAATTAGATCTATTTCGGTTACAAACTTCTTTTGCGCACAATAAATAGAATTTGATCTTCATCTGATTCTCAAGACTATGGAGAAGCGAAATAGCGGTTAATTGGTGAAAAGCTCGGACTATGCTTATAGTAGAGATAAAAATTTTCACCCCGTTCATCCGTATCCACAGTCCGTTACTAACGTTACTAATCCAAAAGGTTGAAAGCATTGTAGTGTTGGTGATTAATTGAATTTCTCTTAACGTCCTTTTATATGATAGCCAGATCTAATTCTTCGAATAAGTTCCCTGTGAAACAATTCAACATTTAACGCAGTAGCATTTTTCACAAATTTGAGGAACATTATTATCTTTTCTGTTCCAAAGCGAGTCATCTGTAGATTTCAAACTCTATTGAACGAGGTATAATTATTTGGTGAATTTCTACACTGGAATGGTGCAATGGATTGTGTAGGGTTTCCGGGAATACAAAATCCAAACTTTCTTGGCTAGATAATACAAAGATTATATACTTAAGCTGATGAACCCTAAATTCGGCCTGTCTCCTAAGTGCCACAAAGTCAAGTGTTTTTTTTAATTGAGAAATCCAAGTTATCGGTTGGTGACCAACACGATGAATTCATTCAAATTCATTTCACTTCCTAAGAAGTCACACGAGCTCCGGATCACGAATTTGGCTAAAAAATGCGAAAACAGTCTCATTTCGGCACCAAAAGATGATATCTAAAGCCGCAGAGTCTAATGCCCGATGGTTTTCGAGATGTACCTTAGAATATTAGTCCTTCCCACATATGCCCACGTAAAAGCGTGATGTATAGATATTAACAACTCTAATATTACAGGCCTGACCTCGAAAACGCTGGAACGTTATAGGACCTGCGACTTTAGTTATCATCTTTTGGCTTCAAATGGAGACTATTCCAGGGGCTGATTCAGGGGGGGCGGGCGATATGGGTGATCGAAAGATACGGGAAATTAAGCTTCTTACACCCAAATCGCCCCCCCCCCCAGACCAAAATCGTCCTCTCAAAATTGATCCCTGGATCATACGCTGGACTATTTCCGAAGTTCAAGCCAAATCCGTGATCCGGAGGTCATGCACTCTCATGATCAGTGACATCCGCCTTCCAGCCATCGCTCACCCTCATCTACCACATCATCGTTTCAAGCGCTCTAGCGACACGATCGACTGCCCACCAGCACACCACATTCGTCATCTGTAACGTGACCTCACCCTGTACATGCATACATCGCCTTAAAAAAATGATTTAAACCACACGATTGACGCGCAGGAACTGTGGCCACTGCCTGGCGAGCGAGAGGTCATCAGGCACAGGCACTTGCGATCGCCAATGACCCTCAAGTACTTTGGGGCATCGTCGCCGCCGAGTGCCTCGCTCAGATCGCTGCTGTCGCCCTCGCTCGACTCTAGGCGCATTATGCTCGCCCGCTGGGAAAGCAGCAGCACTTGAACCCCCCCTCGTCTAGTCGTCGTTGCAACCAGTAATTGCTGAAATCGGCAGCGACTATCTGACGTACATCAGAAACACCGATGGATGAGTAGCCGTTCCCAGCCAATTGTTCTACGCGTCGTCGTTTGAAGAGCGGCTCTGGAAGCCCCAATCGAGATGTGCATGTATTTTTTTTAGGTGACCACGATAATGGACTATCTGCGCTTCAGTGTTTCAAAATTCAGACGCTTTTAGGACAATTTTGTAGGCGGTGGGGACGATTGGTTTCTTGATTTGAAAGATTCGAGGGAAGTGGGGTTTCCTTAGATGTACATACTCGGGTCTGTGCGGGGAAGGAGAATTTTGCTTGGATTGCGTTGGCTAGGATTAGACAGGATGTGCTTTGTAAGTGGGAATGTTGAACTGTTCTAGGGTTACTTTCCACAAATTAATTATTCAACTCCGATCCCTCCTTCTAGAATGAATTGTCGATTCATATAAGATGTCGTACCGAAGCACTGAGGAACCAAGGAGAGAAATTAGTATATTGGCGTTAAGCGAGCTTGAAGCATACCATCGTGAACTATTACCGAATGCAGCTGAATCTCTTTCTACAAAGAGACGTGCTCTTGATTCGAGTAGATCCATTCCAATAATCTACATCAACAAGTTGTGAGGAGTGTCAGAGAAGATTCGTTGTTAGCGGATAAGAGTATATTTATGCTTTCATTATTAACTATATAGTTGAATATCATTTTGTACATCAAAATAAATGTTATAGTATATAACTCACTCCGTGAATCTGAGTGTGGAGCTTTGTGTCATGAAGCTCATGATGT
>JAPYYZ010001400.1:0-15895 GCA_030522705.1 Eretmocerus eremicus
GTGACGTCATATGGATACAAACATCGGCTGCGACTACAGTGAAAAGATAGTCTGGCATGATTTTTTGTGACTGGCAACTTGAATTTTCTTTCAAAATGTCTTTTTTCTATAGTAGAGATCATTCTGTACAGTGAATGATTTTTTCCGAATTTTTTGGTCCACGCCAATGGGTAAAATTAATTGGTAAAGTTACTTAGCTTCCATAACAGTAACTTTACCAATTAATTTTACCCAATGGCATGAACCAAAAAATACGGGAAAAAACACATTTTGAAAAAACATCCAAGTTGCCAGTCACAAAAAATCATCCCAGACTATCTTTTCACTGTAGTCGCAGCCGATGATTGTATCCAAATGACGTCACGCGGGGCTCGAGCACTGCAAGTCTTCTTCGAGTTACGCGACTTTGAAACAATTTGCACAAATTGAAAAAGAATTTTGAGAATTTTTTCTCAAATTGCACCTTATTCCGCTAAATTTGCTCTAATTTGCCATACCTTTTGTTTGGGGGTCAAAAAAAATGCAGGTAGCCAACTCTCAGATTTATAGCGTATATTCTGAGCTATGAATAGCTCAAGTTTCTGAACACTTTAATAAACATTTAGAGCTATGAACCTTGATCGGCATGGATGAAATATTTTCATCGAATGAACAAATTGAGATAATAAAATTCTTACAACATTTACAGTTTTAAAATTTCGCAAGTGAAATTTCCAAAATTGGGTTGACATTTCACGAAAACTTCAATTGAATTGATGGAACTAATAGAGAGAAATCACGGCCTCCGAATCGCGAATTTGGCTGAGATTGCGGGGACAGTCTGATTTCAGAACTCAAAAATGACATCAAAACGCGCAGAGTCTAGCGCTCAAACATTCCAGGACCATAGACTGCGACATGCTCAATGGCATTGGCGTTGTCAATATATCTATACACCATTCTGATTGAAGTTGTTGAGAAGTGGACTATATAAAGCTCCATAATGTCTAAGCATTAGACTTTGCGGACTCAGATATCGTCTTTTGACAGCAGACGGAGACGATTCTTAAAGTTTCATTCAAATCCGTGACTCACACTCCGTAACCTCTCCGTGTAAGATAAGGAAATCCAGCTCATTCATTTTGGTCCGCCTGGATAAAGCTTGAAAGAGCAAGTGCCGAGACATAAAACTGAGAACTTATATTATAATTAATTTTGGTGACATTAAGTTTCTTGTTTCCGGTACATGTTGTTAGAGAAACTAATTAGTCAATCAATATTTGGAAGCTCTTTCATCAATTTTTCGTTTTGCAAATCCATCAGACACATAAGTTTTCGTTAAAAAAAAAAAAAATGCTCTAATGGGACTGTAAAAGTCATCAATGTTTTGATTGATTTTACGGTTGACAATAAGGAGCAGCCTTGAAAATCTGTGTTATTGCACTTCTTGCAAGAAAACGAGCGTTGAAAGGCAGAAATTTCGCATCTGCAGAAGAACATCGATCCATACTCATACTATTAAGATACGACAGTATTATTCTTTCCTCACCTTACGTATGATAAAAGAGTGAGTAGAGTCGTGACGTCAAATGATGGAATTGTACATACATTTTCTTAATCTAGATTTTCGGAATTTTTTCTCCTGCAATCAAGGTCCCGATCACACGTGGTAAGACATGATACTTTACTCGTCCATGATTTTCCTCAAACAGTCGTAGAGCTTCAATGTAGTATTTGAAATGTATAATTTTTCTGCATCTTTAGTCTTTCGTAAGTCTGATCTACTTCAAGGTTTCCCAGCTGAACTTGTCTCAATTTGGAAATCCTTTGAATTTCTGTAAAATGAGCCGTGCATAGTTCGATAGGAGTAAATTGAGACTGAATTATTGAGAGTTTCTAGAACAGAGAATTTTTGGTAAATGGGAGAAAATTAGCGTTTATTTTCAGATTTGTTTATTGAATTGTTGGAAAATGAGAATTTGCTCCCAGCAATTGAAAATAAACGTACTTTATTGAGATAGATTCCAAGAAACTGTGAATTTGAAGTCACGACAGATCGAGACAAAACCTGCCCCAGTCGCGCAGTTTCGGGAGAACTTGTCAGTAGCAAATCCGGCGGCTATACCAAGGCGAGAACTTGCCAACTCACGGGAGAGGTTTCTATATTCAAGTTTCTCTTTTTGGCATAAACGGAATGGTATTCATTCCTTCGACGCAACGGTAGGAATGGCACCAGCTTTTAGCCGGCTTTGTTGAAATATCTTTCGCTCCCGAAGAGTCATGCTCGGCCTAAACCATCAAAAAGTAAAAGCTTTGCCACAAAAGCGTTGTAAGTACAATTCCGATTAGTCAAGTAAGTACTTCAATCGCTCTGTCTCGTCCAAGAATGGTCCCCGTTGCGTATTTGAAGATCGTTTCGGGTTCAGTCCAGAGGTTCACCCGAGCATCAATTGAGAGGGAAAATGCCGACAGCCTGTCCGAAATAGTAAGTTTTTCGCGACTGAGGGAGAAAATCCGGGATTTTCGACTGCTTTTTTTTCAGAAAAATCAGAATACGCGAACAAGTATCAGATCGGTCCCTAAATCTGACGCACGCAGCTGTCTTTTCTAAAATCATGAATCCTAAAAGATTGGCATGGCGCGAGTGAGTATGCAGCCTCCACACGCGACTCCTGCAACGAGCAAACCACGGAACAAATCAAGTACTCTATCCTCTCGCCCGCAGCTTCAACTTCAATTTATTACACATCCCGCAAAACCTCAGCGCTTCATCACGATTCTCTCATTGGCCGAGAGCGAGTTGCACAGCCGCAGTCCTTCGCACGTGCGCACAATGATACGCACCGAACTCACGCAACAGTATCCGATCTCAGTAATACCTCTCGAAAAAAAGCACAAAAACCACCTTCACGCAGCCATGCAACAATTGAACGACGTTCGTACCTCGGAGCGTAATGCCCGGGGTCCTGCGACACCATCCTTCGGCCGCTTTCGCCGCTCCTGCAGCTCGGCCCTGGAGCAGCCCCTGGAGTCACTTTTGAATCATAACAAAAAAATCACGCCACGCCAAACTCCTCATAATCGCACTGCAGCCAACGCACCAATTGGGGTGAAACCAATCGCACTCGCGGACAGCCCTCGTTATCCGAGCTACAAATTACACCCGCGCTCGCTGAGATCCACGGCTGAATTGTGACACAAGGTCATCGCCGAGCGCGAATATTTATACACTGACGAGAGGCCGCGGCTGCCTATCGGTCGAACCACTGTTGCGATTTTTGCGAGCGCGAAAATTGGAAGGGATAGCGATGGGTAGATTTTGTATCACAGATTGGGCTCGCGCGCGAGGACCGGCGGCCGTGCGGCCGAGCGCGACAGTAGCACTCCGCGCGCCGCAGCGACTTTTCACGCGCACAGCGCGAGACTCAGACTCTGCCGGTTGTTGCGGCTGTATGGCAGAGCAGTCCCCTCCAACCGGTCTCATATACCGCCCCTCACTCGCCGCGTAATCGTCAGCGAGTACAATCTTTATATGAGTTTCAATACGGTATAAAGTCCGATGCTGATAATCTGTTCGGAGGATGGAGAGAAAGAGACGGGGGAGAGAGAGAGTCCATCGCCTTTCGCAGGAGCATTTTTTTCAAGGAGGAACCGAAGCGGTGCCGATTTTTCCCGTTTGCGCGCACAATCCAAGGACGCGAGATTTATGGCGTGTAGGCTCTCTCGAATCGCGCAACTCTCGCGCCAAAGCGCATCAGTCGGCCTCTGCTCGTACTTTTAACTCTGCATTTACGGCTTGCGCGCGAGCTCGCCTGCGCTCGCGCCGATTACTCGATCGGAAATGGTGATCGGTATGTCTCGGGTTCGTTGTCATTTAAAGGGGATAATACCGTGAGTTTGGCTGCGAAGCCGAGAGTTTACAGTAATTCAGCGGCGCCCGAAACGAGCCTTCCCGTTCCAAAATGTTGACTCCTGTTTTCAATAACTTCCAGCTGACTGTGAGATATGTATCGGTCACCTTTTTCAAAAATGGAACTAGTGTTCTGATTTTGACACAAAGTCACATGTATATGAGAACATCGCAGAGCCTGAATCAAATGCAGTATCCTACATGTCACATTACGTCAACTCGCCGAGAACGCCAATTATGTCATGAAATTCTCTATTTTATTCTTGATCAAAGCCATTGGACGATACTTTCTCCTACGGAACAGCAGTATGCATCGTATACTTTTTGATGAGGCTTCGGCGGAAAATTTGGACCGCGAGCCATGGGTGGTAAACTGTTATCGCGTGCCGTAAAATCTGCGATGAGTCGTTCAAATAGTGTACGGAGGGCTCTATGCATCATCTACTGTCGAGAAACAACACCGAGACGGGAAATAATGCTCATCTGAGAGGACACTGCTGCGAGACATAATAAACGCTTTCTCGGGATGGATTTAAAGGCTTCCTGATATTTCAATTTCGAGTTTTCTGAAACTGTCGAATTCAGTTGAAAATCTAGTCTATTTACTCTTGCTATCGATGCGCAGAAATTGCAATCGGTTTATGGACACCTTGACACTCTAGGATCTTAGAATCATCAAATCCCCCAATGAAAATTTCATAAATGGATTAGATCAAATCGCGCGTTGAGTCAATGTTTGTCCAGTCATTTGCGGCGAGCTTTTTTTAACCTTACACGAGCTTCGAGAGCTATATGATTCACTGCACCAATTCACACCTCGCCACCTGACGATATTTCATTAGATTCTGATTAATTGAGTAGCTTTTCTCATCTCGCTTCGCGGTCAACTTCGCGGATATTTTTCAGAGTTGCATTGCCGCAAAAAAAATGGGAGAGCGCAAAGGACAGGAGGATAAATTCGCCGATCGCCGGTACACGAGGAGAAAATCTCACTTTCTATGCGATAAAACGTCTGCGTGCAATGGGAAAGGCGGACGCTTAATTGAGCCGTGATTTATGCAACTCTGAGGGAACGTGGCATCCACGGGAGATTCAAAGAAGATGGTAGTCGGTATAGTGAATGGAAAAGCAGCCAGCTCGCGTACTTACACTACTTGAACGTCATTAGCTCGGCTGAGAATCGATCTTGGTTGCGATAAATTTTATACTCGTCCTTCGGGTTGGCCGATCGTTGCACAATATCTTAGTTCATTGTCGCCTGTAAATGTCCGTCACCGACAAGTATTCAAGGAACACGGCTTCAAATCACATCGGGAAATAATTTTTCAACGTTTGTGATATTCGACGAGTGGTGCTAGAGGTGATGTTCGGGATTTTTTCGTGTAAGATGAATATTCAGAGCAGATCAGAGGAATCTCGTACAATAAACAAGGTCCTTCATATCGCGTTGCAATTAAATTTTATCGAGATTCTGTTGATTGAGCTCGAGTGGGTACCGTTGCGAAATCAAATCAAGTAGCAAGGCAGTATTCTTGAAAGGTTTTCCGCAATCATCTTTGAAAGCCTTAATTGCATGCACTTGAAAATCCACGCATATCTACCACGAGGAAATGAAATGTTTGGTGGAAACAGCTCACCATGCCAAGGTGTGGTAGGAGGTATAGGATCGAGATGTTGTGAATAGCTGGCGAGGGGAATGTTTGTCGGGAGATTTCTCGCAAGCCAAGTGACTCATCGTTCGACCCATACTCTCACAAACAAGTCCAGTCTGTTCCACTTTTGTGCCAGGTTTCAAGACCCCTTTGCAATCTTTCCATCTATGATTCGCACATTCTATTGATAGCTTTCAGGATGATGAACATCATTGGCTCCACTTATAATGAACATTGATAATGACTTCATTACAGCATAACATATTCTGCTCGGAGATTGAGGTCATTTGTATGGATACATTCGACAACAAACGTATAATTCGGGTCAAAGATAATTGGCAATACGAATCACCTGATTGGACTTACTTCCTCCAAACAGCTGTTCTTTGAGAACGTCAGATAAATGTTGGGATCTTTGTGGGTCGAGCAGATCTCCGGCGAGTGATCTATAGCCTCATAAGTACACGATCATCCAATGGAAAGATCATTGGACAAATACATACCTTCGAATATATGTATTGTAGTCAAGCAGAACAGAAAATTCCTACTATTTTTCAGATGATTGAAAATTGTTACCGCGAAAGGACGAGTTTCTAATGAGCTTCGCATCGTCAAAACTGGAATCTTCCAGAAGAAAGATTCCAAAGTCTTTTGATATCTATTTCAACTTGAATAAGTCCAGAGTAAATTTTGATACAAGACAGGCGAACGCGATCTTAATCTTTTACGAATCATCAAGCTTACAATGCGTCTCGATTAAAACGATCGCAGCAGAGTCTCAAATGCTCAGTAATAAGAACTACGATGTATTCCTGACTCTCGCTTGTAGAGCTTTGTTGTAGCGGAGCATTGACATTGCACGTGTAAACGTACATGATAGCGCAAAATCGCTTTCTTTGTGTTTCAAGAAAACTCGGTAAGCAAGTTTCATCAGATGAGCTCATAGGTTTCGGGTGAAAGACCGGACCGTATCTCCGCTGCTGTGCCGTTCTTTTACATAATCTACAGTGTTGAATGAACAATTCGACGGACTTCGCGGCATCGATGCCAAATTGCAGAAAGTTGTGAGAAAGTGGGTAAGTTTATATCGACACCGATAATTCATTCATAAAAACTTATCATCGACGATTGGAGAGGAAAATTGAGACTTGCGCGTATCCGCTGTTGCCTTATTTCCTGTCATATAATACTCGAACATCATAACAAAATCAGATTCGAGGGGATTTATACATCAATCGACGAGATTTCCGCCCTCAACAGAATGGTTGGTTTTCGTACCTGCGCCGCGTCGCTGAAAAATTTCTACACGTACCATTTGTTTGATGCGCATTATGAATAGAAAAAGTTTTAATTTTCGTCGGATCTCTCCGAAATCTCGATGCAATTAACGAATTGACGAATATTTGACTGAATTGTACTTGTCAATTGCATATTTTGAGGAGTAAATAATTTTGGATGCCTGTAACAGCAGATTGAACTCCGCGAGAATTCGCGCTACATAATAACTGCCCGTATCGTCAACTTTCGAAAACAATCGCATTGTAGATGCAACAGAAAGTACATGCCTTTAATAGGATGAAATTTTGAAGTTAAGTTACGGACATCACTCGTACATGCAGGGGAATGAAAGCGTATGCGCTGAATAAGCCAAGGCTTACACCATTCAAAAGCAAATAAAATGTCATTCTCTCATAGAGTCAGAGAATAATTGGTAAACTGCAGGAAATCGAAATGCACATCTCTACAGAGCCATTTAGATTGTCATGTCTAAATAAGAATATACATTCCAGGTTCTAAATGACGGCTCAGAATCATTATGTCCAAAATTATGGTGGAAATTCGAGTTTCAGTGTTGATACCGGCACATCGGTATTTACTTTTGCTAGCGGCTCGAAATAAGATGATCCTCAGAAGAATGAATAGATCTTGTAAGCTGTTCTGTAATTGCGAGGTTTTACTGTGGATCTACATAAATGCCTTCCTGCAGGTTTTTGGTGAGAATAGCTGTCAAGTGTACCTCAGTTCTGTAACTTTCAATTTACGTGATTTCGGGAGACGAATGCAGTCGTTTTGGGCCCTGTAGGGTGGAATAAAGCTTGCCAAAAAACAACGAAACACTAGAAAATTAGTTTTGGCTGGAGTGAGCTTCTTTCACGTGGACTCCAAAGAAAATTTCAAACCGGAAAAGTATTTAGAGATCCTTCGAACATTTGTCTCAACATCTACGGCTGCCGAACTTTGCACTTGAAAACAGATTATTGTATCAAAGAACAGTCTCTCAATTTTTATTCAATTTTGTGATTGAAGGTTTCATTTTCCGATTTCAAGTGAATTTTAGGTATGGAGAGTAAAATTTATTAACATCTATAAATTGGCTCTGGTTATACAATCCAGCGGTTCGCAGTTTGCATTGAATCTATATCGGATCCGTATCCATTTCGATGACATATGATGTTTCTATATCCAGAAAGTATCTGATATGGTCCATAATTCCGAAGGATCTCTTGTCACTCTATTTAACGTCACGCATTATGTATAAATATGATGAATCGCAAACACTTAGAACATTGGACATGATGTGTATCTTTCCCCAGTAATCTCGATAAGACTAGAATCAAAATTATGAGGAGAACAAGTTCTTATTCACCTGCGTGGGTCGACATCGTTACTGGGTCATGATTCGTAGATCTCAATCTATAGACTCGCCCCTTCGTTAAGAAATGCTCACAAATGTAATTTTGAAAAAAAAAAAATGTAAATTCGCGTGTGTATAATTCATGAAGGTGAATATTGAAATACATATCTAGCTGACGTAATATGCATATAGTCCAGTTTTTTTAAGTTTGGTAATTTTGTATGAATAGTCGAATATCGCAGAAGATCATTGAAATAGCGGGAACCTGCCAGTCACGCAGTTATACCTTCAATATATCACGCAAAGCACTCGGTAGTTTAATACAATCGATCAAAATCTTCAAACGTCAATGTCTAGACGTCCAAAACATCTTAATGATAAATTGTTGATTGATGAATTGAAATGGGGAGCTGTTTCCCAATAATTTACGCCTACGGACGTACGTACTACGTCAGCCTTGAATAATTCTTGTTCTTATGGGTTGGCAAATGACACATGTCGAATACGTATATGAGAATCTATTGGCTAGGAACCAGCAAAGAAAATGCGCTGCCAAAAGGATAAGCAGCGTGCTTTCTCAAAGCTGTTGCAAGTAGCAACTTTTAGGAATCCCTCGCTAAAAAAAAGTTTCTCGGGATCTCACAGTTTTATGTGAAATTATATGGGATACAATTAGTATCTCTTTTCGTGTGATTTCATGGGATCCCATATATTATTTCATGAAGTCATCTGGAATCCCATAGAACCGCCCGAGATATCAAAATTTTACCCCGAAGTGTCCCACGAGCCCTTTAGCCCTTCCCAATTTTCGATTTCACTCGCAATCTCTGGAAGTCAGTTATGCGCCATGAATGACTACGACTCCCGGTGAGAATGTGAGCCGAGAACAAGTCTGGAGTGGTATTCGGAATTAGTGTTCTTCACTTCATAGAGTCCCTCATCGAAAAATAGGGTGGAATTGGGAAGATTTTAAATTAAATCTGATCAAATAACTAATTGTAAGTAAGACAATGACGCTCTCAGGAGATGACAGGAAATTGGGAGATTTTTGCCTACGGTTGAGGTTGAAGTCCTTATCTGGAATAGAGTTTTCCGTGGTTTATTTTAGAATACATATTCTCCGAATGTTTTCTCATTTCCAATCTCCAAGTAACAATCCTTACGATGGCTATAACTTCGGATTTTATTCATAGCTTGATAATAGCAGAAGAATACTCCAAATGCTTCAACCGTTTCACTCTCATCCGCGAGATTTACTTATATTTTCTTGAATCTTAAAGTTGTTGGGATTTATTTCATTTATTTGATAATGGAAATATTTGAACCAACCGATTTCAACTCACAGGAATCTCATTATTCATTTTTGAAAATATATCATTACGAATAAATTACTGAGAAAATCCCGAATCTCCTCATTGATCTCTCAGATCGAATCTTTCCTAATCAAAATACTCCTTTGATTTCATAAATACGATGCCGTTGAGGATTCAAAGTGTAGCAATATTATGTAGTTTTATCTAAATATCCCTATTGTGAATAATCAGAATCGAGAAAATGTGACAGTATACCGTTCTGGTCCGGAATATTTTCGAACTTTTTCGAGACGAGAATGGTTCGAGTTCACAGTTTCTCGTCTTTTCACGAATAAGAGCGGTATAAGTCCTCTTTCTCAGGAATGATGGAACTATACCGTTCTAATCTGGCAAGAAATAGACAATTCCTCCGGTTCAAAACGAAGTTCATTCTTTATCGCAAAATAATTTGTAAAAAACATAATTAATATATTGAAGATTATCATCAAATATTGATGAAATAACGTGAATATACAGTACTTTGATGATGTATTCAACAGATTCACTCATAAACAGTATGTAAATTTTCTGTTAATAAGAAACTTTAATTCCCGAAAGTGACGAAAATGAATTCATACCATTCGGGTCTGGAGCCGTTTAAATACCTCACGTGATAGAAGTTACTTCCTTTCTCTCTTTCTTTGAAGCTCGACATCGATTCCCAATCGATACTGTCCACTTGAACCAATCGAGTTAATTGAATATGAGCCACTGGCAATACTGAATATGACATCAGTTCATAGCCGGAGATGGAATTGACATAGAAAAAGAGCGATTCTGAGAATCTTTCTCAAATATAAGAGAGTGTGTTTCAGAGTCTGTGGACCACTATATCAAGTCCCACTTTTTACAATAGTTGATTACACTGTCGAACGACATGCCATTGACATCGAATAAAGTACAGTTTCAATGCAGACTGCTTTGAATGAAGGATGTAAGAGATTCTGTACTAAGTGAACCTGACACGAGGTTTGAATGAATATGAACTAGAACATTCTTACTCGATTTTGTGCGTGTTGTATTTGCACACCGAATTTCAGCACGAAATATGGCATCGAAATAATTTTACAATTGGATGAAGTGCTTATTTCATATCACTTTGAGACGATTTTCTCGCACACAATGACATTATATTCAATTCGACAAGTCTTTTAAGTTTCATCTTGACTTCCATAGAAATCATATTTCTGTGCAGAATAGCGAGATGTATCACTAATGGAGAACTTCTCCACTCGATATATTTTGTCATCCAAAATCCTTATGAAAAACTCTCGAAAGGGTCACTAATCACTCAGGTATCAGATCCCAATCCAAATTTAATCACCCATACAAAGTCCATTCCATGATTGCTTGATTCCTTGGTGTCTACTCTCCTCACAACTTTCCAGTTTCGAAATGCCTACATTTCTACTCGGATTCTTGCGACACCGAATTAATCAATCCTCAATTTTTCAAAGTCATTGGATACACATTTGATATTAGTATTACGATCTAGAAAATGGTGGCCTTAGTATGGCTGTTTCAAAACCAACAAAATTTTATTCAAAATAGCGTATTGGATCTGCCCCGGATATCGACAACGGACAAGTCTGTTGAATTCAGTTACTAAATTTAATTAAATTCAGTAACCTTTGGAACTTCCAATTGAGGTTTTTGGATTGGGATGAGCTATCAAGACGACAAACTGCTCTCGAAGTTACAAAAACCCATGCAGATGAATTTCGACTCACACATAATCAAAAAATTTGACTTGAAATCGATATTGACGAGGGAGTGAGAGCTCAACCTTACCGACTACCCCGACATTCATCGAAATTGCATTTAAAATTAAACAAAAAATATTCCGAGAAAGTGGCCCCAGTGCCCCCTGCATAATTTTAAAATGCACCACTAAGCAAAATTTTATTCAGATCCACAGAGAGATCTTTAAGTAATATTGTTTATAGTGCATATATATTATGATAATTGCATTATTAACAAGATTATTCCAAGATCTCCATGCAGATCACTGCAATCGAATTTTTCCCAGTGGTGCATTCACTGAGAGAAGCATTTTGCCACTGGGACTATTCAGACGTTTTGGTGCGAAGTATTAACATTAGTCATTAGATATTAAAAGTTTGATAAATACATTTTCAGGAGTTGTGATATACCTATATACAGAGTACGGCAGATTGATAGCGGATAGTACTCAATGCTTGTACAGAATTCAAAAAAGTTTTAACTGCTTTTGTAGTGTCATAGTTGTCAAACCCTTATCGTAATGCATCACGAGAAAGTATATTTTATTCGTTGTTCTATAATGACAACATAACGTATATATATCGCGATTACTGACGGTAATCTTCATAGTACATTGAGATTTTTCTGATGGCCAAATAATTTTCGAGATATTATAAATTCTAAGTACTCTCAACTCTTCTAAGGATATTTAGAGAGATAATTTCAATGTTCTTACGATGTTTACTGGAAATACCTTGGGTGATTAACTATGGTTTTATATGTACACGAGCTTATTCCGACTAATATTATCTTCTTTGATATGATAGAAGTCATTCCTTATCAAGAGGCTCACAATCTCGTGAGAGTGTGGAGGATGACAAATTCAAATTGAACAACGGATTTGTCAGTTCTACAGATGTATAATCTTTCACGTTTTTTCAGTATCATAAAAGCAGATGATTCTTTCTCGATAGAAGAAATAAGAACTAGTTATTGCAAAACATTTCGTTTGGAACAAATATCCCGAAAGCTGGACGAGGTACATCTCAGAGTATCTTTGAAAAATAAAAAATCAATTACCTATCTCATTTTTGATATCTACTCTCGAGAATTACGCTACAGTGGCCAAGGATCCATGAATGAACTGCCACATCCATGCTTCCAGCTCGAGCAAAATTAGTAGTCTGATTATATTCTTCGTGGTTTAGTGAAGTAAATTGTCTTTTATCAAAACAACAAATCTTTTTGACGACCTCTCTATATTATACAGTTCTGCAGACATTGGGCATTTTTTGGCCTACACACTTTTAGTAATCTAGTTTTCCAATCAATGCCCTAGATATACGAAATTATAGGAAACAATGCACGGAAAAGAATAACATTGTCATAAAATCGATTTCAATAAAAATATTTCACTTTACTTCGCGAATAGTCAAAAGACTTGGAAATAATTACTTTTACCTAGCGCGAAGATTACTTTTATTGCAGTTTGCTGCTGGCAAACGTCAGTGTGGTGAGCAAACCCCACCCAAATCTTTCAAGTTCTAGATTGTTGCCGTCTTTCATCAGCAAAGAGCTTTTTGATCTCGATTAAAGATTTCCCATCAGTGTCAGGTAAGATGAAATACAAGATGGTGCACCCTAAAAAATTCACCAATGCAAAGCACAAGTAAGTGCTTGCATCTCCCATATGATTAACGAAGAAGATGAATATTTTGATTGCAGTCCAGAGTGTTATGAGACCCGTTGCGTTGACAAGGCCAATCCCTATACCTTTGGTTTCCATCGGGAAAATTTCGCTCGTCAACAAGTAGGGTATGAGAACAACCCCACATTGAGAAATAAAGGTGATACTCAGCATCAGAGCGGTAACAATGTAACCAAAACTTTCTCCGAGGCCTCTCTTATTTTCCACGAATATAGTAATAGACAGAACGATCTGAGCGATGATTAGAATACTGGTAGAGGTTAAAATTAGTTTTCTCTTACCAAAGACGTAAATGATACACATGCTGATAATATTGGCCATCACGTCTAGTGAGCCAGAGATGGTAGTCAGAGTATCTGGGTGGAGTGGAAATTTCAATCGATTCGAAACAATTGGGACCAACATCTGAGTCATGCAGGACCCGCCAAAGGCTTTGATGGTGATTGCTACAAAACTCAAGAGGAACGGAGTCCAAAATGATTTCCCAGAGTATACGCTACATGTTTGCGATAATGTGGCCTTTGTCAATTCCTCGCTCTCAATTGTGGGTGGCCTAACTCCTGCAGGGTAGCCACGCTTAGCAAGAATCTTACACAAGTGTCGCACCTCAGATCTCACAGAATCTGGTTCCACCCAGCCTCGCAACCAACACAGGGCCTGCTCCGTTCTTTCTATCTGACCTGTTCCTGCAATTTTCATATCCAGAATCTTGATTAATATTTCCAACGGATATTGATGTTTCAACATACAGGAAGCAGGATATTCTATTTCAAGCGCCTTGTTTAATCCACGGAAAAACAAATAAGCTCTCTTGGACGATATTGGTAGCACGTGAGATATGACATAACATATTTTGGTATACTGCGATTAGAGCACCACTTTTATTATCGGCTCGAAACGGAAAATTGGCTCCTGATTGCTCTGATTCCTAGAAATTTTATGGCCAACACGTTGTAGTCCTCGCGTTATTCTGTTTTGGAATACAAGAGATTATTTCACCAAACTCTGAAAACTTTGAGAACGAAGCCATGCCACGGAATTCACAGTTTTCGACCCTTACATACCAGCCAACCGCGCTCAAACTGACCGCTGTCCAATGAATAATGCTACAAAACACTCAAATTATGTATTTTAGAGTTCAGTTTGAGCGTTTAGAGCATCACAATTCACCGAGGTATGAAATTAGTTACTTTCTGCAGGACTGCTCGTATAAGATACCTTCGTAGGTCACTAGGACAAGATATATTCCGAAGTTTCGCAAAAATCTCTGCTGCACATACCTGGCACTCTACTAATCAGAAGAAATTTATTTTTATTGCCCCGGAAACAGACAAGCCTTACAACGATTTATAATTTGTTGAACTATTGGTAACAAAAAATTTCAATCTGACGATTGGAATTTGAAATCTCATTCACATGAGTGTAACTCTTACTACACGGTGAAAGTGAAAGATACTTCATTCAACAATGAGATAATGTTTTCACATTATCTCATTGTCGATAAAAAGATATTGCATTTTTTCTGAAAATCTCAAGATAAATAGAAATTTAAAGATTTAAATTCCTTAATATGAATCATAAGAAAATATTGTGTTCTTGCTATTCCAGGACTACTATGATGCCTTCAATGCCTACTTTTAATTTTTTCCACAGAAATATTGTTTTTCACGTGATAAGGATTAATCACCATTAGAAATTCTCGAAAAGAAGAAGGATCATTTACAAATAATTTGAAAAGATCTGAAGTTATTCATTGAGTGGAACGACTTTGAGTTAATTATCAGTCTCATGTGACTTAAGGGTCTCGTATTGCGATAACAGCCTGAAACTTCGGAGCAAACATACGTTCATTATTATCGTTGAAAATTTGACAATCAGATGAACGATAAAAAATGTCGTCACCTCATCCACTGACAAAATTTGACTCTCTCAAACACGTAATAATTCAGACAGTCATAATAACAATTGTGATAATACGATACGTCTTATTTGAGACATTGCCCGAATGTCAATATACGTTCCTCTTTAATAAATTTTGTTTGCGTTTATTTTAATTGAATAATTTGTAGTCTTACTTGCCAACCAATGAGGACTTTCAGGTGCGTACAAGAGTATGAAGAAACTCAGTAAGGAATAGCCCGAACACGCCAACTCCAGCGTTCTCCTATCGACAAGTTCGAAGCAAGTCGATACAGATTCGCATAAAATACCAGCACTTATGGCCAGTGGGCAAACAGTTAAGAGAGCACCCCTGAGATGTGGCTTGCTTATTTCAGCCACGTACATCATGATTGGGCCATGCATGAGACCTCCGGTCAATCCAAATAATCCTAAATACAGCATCTGCATTGAATCTTTTGTTGCTCGAGTTAGGAAAAGCCACTGAGCGGAGCGGGAGAGCGATACAAACAGTAGAGTTCGTTGTCTACCAATATTTTCTACGATTGGTCCACTGACCAAATATCCGATCACTCCTGTGATCAGCATAATAGTACCTGCAACATTATATTTTACGATTAGAAGTGTCTCTGATTACGCGCAATTTTTGAAATCAATTTTTCACTCGTTTCAACTTTTGCAACACTATTATAATCGAGAAATCCAATTGAATATCTTGACAGATTAGTCTCTCGACTATTTCTCATCTTCTATAAGCAGAAAGGAAGGCAACGAGTCACGTTGTTGAGAGAGTATAGTAGGAAGAAGTTACGTATGCGGTAAATAGAAGTGATCCGTCTAGACATTCATAACAGTTGCAACTCACCCATTAAAGTCAGCTGCGAGTGAGAGTCTTTCGGCTTTTCTTCGATTGTGTGAATGAACATTTCTCTAACAAACCCAATACTCAGACCAATTTCGAATGATGTCGTATTTATCATCAATACCGCAAGGACCTGTGGCACAGTCTTCCTAATTGTCGACACAGGCTTCAGATTT
>JAPYYZ010001401.1:0-15809 GCA_030522705.1 Eretmocerus eremicus
GATCCAGTCATGCTTGACTTTCAGTACCGTGTATACATTTTAGATAGGTGAACGGGATATTCACCTAACTTCAAACAGTTATATCTCGGAATCTAAGAGCCGCAAAAAATTTTGCAAAGAGCATTTTAGAGAGCACAAAAAATACTAAGTTTATTTGGTTTTTTTCTGATTTTTGCGAATTTTTCTAGACGATGATGAAAGCTTGTAAAATTCTGAAAAATTCACATTTTTGGTTATTTATTGATACATCTGTACCTTTCTCTCAGATGAAGGTAGCTCAGTTCTGAAAAAGCCACTTGAAGAACGAAAAAAATGCTATGTGTAACTATTTCTTGATTATTGCTTTCTCAAAAGAGAAAGCCTTGCAGTCGCCATAGTGGAAATTACCCCTTTGCACTCTTTTGCCTGCATTTTTCTCCTATCCACTAAATTGATCTAAATTGATCAAGACCATAACAAAACAATGCGTTTTTGATCTACTCGATGCCCACTTTTTCTACACCTCTCCATAAATTTTCTGTAAATCGATTTAGGGCACGGTCATTTAGGGCCGTGCACCTCCGCGCGCGCGCGCGCGTGTGTGTTGTTCGCGAGAACTTCAAGACCGACTGAAAAATTCATAAAATCGACATTTCTTTCACGGAACTTGTTTAACTTCTTCAGATCTTCCTTTTAAAATCTGAGAAAATTACCTTATCCTCATTTCCTCAATCCAATGGGATTCTCAAAAGTTTTTATCACCCTTCACTTCTTTTGACAACCGTTAGAAATTTGAAAATCATTTATATTCTCCTAGCTTCTCCAAACCTTCCTGTAAAATTCTGAAAAAAATCACTCCCAACTCATTTTGATCTCTCAAATGCGAAGCCAACCCAAATAAATCCTATAACCATCCGTTTCCTTTGAAAAAATGAGAATTTGTAATTTTTGTAAATTTCCCCGAATCAGACTCTTTCCCTTCTAGACTTTTGGAAAAATTATTCTCGGTCTCTATTCCAATGTGGTTCAAGATAAATGAATGAAATACCAATAATGATAATCTAAAGGAGGAGATTCCTAAAATTTGGTATTCGGAATCGTTTTGAGGAAGCATACTGCTAATCTTTTTTAGCAGCGTATTTCTTACTCCGTGCACTGAAGAGAATGCAAGCCATGAAAATGGCAAGAATCGTATTATCTTGCAGATTTAGTGTCAAATACTCTAAAATATCACGACTCTCACCATTTTCAGGGCTTGCATTCTCCTCAGCGCATGGAGTAAAAAATGATCAAAAAACAGTTACACAGAGTACTTTTTCCGTTTTTTAAGATGCTTTTTCCAGACGTTGTCTATCTTTGGTTGAAAAAAAAAGTTACAAACATATCAATAAAAAGGAAGAAATTTGAACTTTTTCACAGGTGCTAACACCATTTTTGCATATTTTCTGCATCTTCAAGATGCTTCTTTCAAAATTCTTCTACTACCCGTAGATTCCGAGATATGACTCTTTGAAGTTACGTTGATATCTCGTTCGCGTAAGATTCCCGCACGGTACTGTATTTGTTCACAAATTTTGAGCATATCAAAGAATTCCATTCATATTATAAAAATTTCTTGCTAAACTACTCAATAGTATTGAGGACAACATAAATTACTTTAAAACCAATCTCGATTTTGAAATTTGGTTGACAACCGACAAGATCACGCCTGATTAGCCACAAATTCAAAACCTTACACACAGTTTGTTCTAATAGAGGGAAAATTTTCTGGTCGTTACTTTCTACGTCGCAGTCTAGTTGGTAAATCATCCAAGCTGGGGAACATTTTGTTCAAAGTAAGTAGTATCGGATGTGCAAAAAAAATCCTGTGTACAATATTTAGATTTGGAAAAGATCATTTTCAATTGAGCTCATTTGCATTCCTCAATTTCACAATAGGTTTTCAGTGACAACAAGCCTATAAAAGTTCGGTCCAAACGAATAAAATTAGTTTGAAATCGAATCAGATTCAAAACTGCTGGCCTTGATAAAAGAGCGTGCCGATCTATCTATTTGGTGACGATAGCACGACATATCGGCTCTAATTCAGTAAAAAACCAATGTACCCGGGCAAAGAGCTACAGAGAACTGTATACAGAAAGGCAATCAGACGCTCGATTCGTCCGTTGCCACATACCTCCCGACCACACGCAATTTCGCAATAAAAATTGCAAATTTTGCATTGACGCGGTCTCGGAATCGAGGAAGCAAATCGCGTCTGACTCAATTAGACGGCCGTCCGCCAGATGCTCGATTTCACTCGGTGGCCACCCCGCTCAAAGCTGAAATGCAGCCTTCGCGCGATGGACCACGCGACGCGCTATCGAAGCTCGACACGAGCTTTTGCGTACAGATCCACATTTTGTACGCGCGAGAGTACAGGATTGGCCAAGTACTATACGACGAGTTATTTATAATTTTCGCTTGCACGCTTCGCGAGTGTTTATAAAATTATAAATAAAATGCGCAAATGGGCTATGTGCCCCGCGCGCAATGCCAGGATTGTTCTTCGGCGAGCCGAGCTCTATGACGATGCAGACTTGTCGGAAGCGAGCGCCACCCCTCTAAATCACCCGTCGCGAATATAATGGAGCCCGACGCGGCGCGTATCGTATATAGCTTCTTTTATTTTATCTAGCGCGACGGCTGACCATTCTCCTTTTGTACTCCTTCGCGCGCTTGTCGATGTGACTATGCTAGCCGCTGCGGTCAACTCGTTTTTCGCCATTTGGCAGGTGCGCCGAGTATCGCGAAACTTAAGAATCCTCATCAAGCTCATATCTTATTTGAGTTTGGATTTGAGCTTTGTCAGCTTTGTCGAAAGCTCGAATGCGGCGAGGGCATATGAATTTTGTGCGCTTATATTTTTTCAAGTTTCTCTAAGAAATTTACGACCAGTTTGGATGACTTTCAGAGAGAAGATTGTAAATTTGATGGGTCATGTAAAAGCTCTACCTTACAGACATTCATTATAAATTGATATCAAACAAATCAAAACAATATTTCAGAAAAGTAGCTTCAATCCAAACTGCGTATTGGCAGAATGCACCACTGTAAAATTTTGGAGTGATCCGCGGAAAGCTCTTCGAGTAATCCCAACTCTAGTGCGAATATAATATAATTGAATCAAAGTCGAGATTACTCGAAGGGCTCTCCACGGATCACTCGAAAACTTCACACAGTAGTGCACTCTGTTAATACGCAGTTTGGATTGGAGCTACTTTTTTGAAATATTGTCCCGTTTTATTTTAAATCAATTTATGGTGAATGTCGGTAAAGTAGAGCTTCTTCTACCTCTTCACGGAGTTTGCTGCAAGACGAAGTATGCGCTTGGCGTGAGGCATCTTACGCGGACACCCTCTCGCTTTTTTTTTTTAAATTTACGAATTCAAGTATTTCTAAATGTTTGATGAGACATTTTCATCTTTTCTGGATCTTAACCATAGATATGTTATAACGCTGATTATTTTTCTCGAGCACGGAGGATTATTTGAGCAAAAAGTTGGAAAGAGAGTCGTTTCAACCAAATTTCAATCCAAATGCGCGCAGAGCTTTTTCTCTTGATAGACTTTTTTATATGTTCGCACACTAAATTTATTCGATCAGATGGTAGTTAATTTTTGTCAAGCGCAAACAACAAGTCTGAGAAAATTCTAAAAAACTTTATTCGCCTCTAACGATCAACTTGTAACAAGAATCAGCTCAAAACTCACAATCAGTTACAGTGCAGTTGAAGAGTACGTAATATCTTGATTCCTATAATTTGTGTATCTTGTCCTTCAAGCTCACCCAAGCAAGAAGTAATGACAAAATGAGTATTTTTGGCGCCCGATATCTCCCTAAGGAATAACTAATTGGTGACAAAATCAATAGCCATATAACTGAGTCGCTATTTTTCAGTGTCTGAACAATAGTGCATGCGCTTTTGACTTCTCTAACCGGCGTCTCTTGCGCTCAAGTTAGAAGGCGCATAAATTTTGCAATTCTCAAATCTCTTGATACGATGTGAAACAATGAGCGTTAGTGAAACGTTGAAAGTTCTGGTATGTCGCCAAACACCCGATACTCTGTTTATTTTTGCCCGATTTTACGTTATATAACTGCAAATTCGCGCGCCTTTTCATGAACACGAATTTCAGTCCAGACCTCCCCTTCTCTCTTCAGTTTTGAAAAAAAGCTCCTTTCAAGATATGCGATCCGATCTATATTGTAAACGGTTATGTCTGCGAACCAACGTCCTTCCGTGGTAGAAAACGTCAAAACGTCGCGAACGAGACGAACAACTGCAACAATCGCGTCGCAGCGGGTAAAAGAGAGACGGACATAGGAAGAGAAAAGCTGCAAAATGAGGCGCGTAGACGCATACATTGTCCCAGTGCTGGGGCTGCGATCTCAAATAGCTCGCATCTATAAAGAATTCTTATACATATCACGATAGCCGACGCACAGGTGCCTCCGCCTGCCGCAGACCGCGCGGCTTGATGCGCTCCGTATATATGCAAAAAAGCTCCGCAGCGTCGGAGCGACTCGCTAAAGCGCGCGCGCGCCTTGCTGACTCTGAAAAGTCTCGCCCGTCGTGTTGAAACGCCTTAAGCGCGAAAATAGTCGCAAGGATATAGCTCGCGGCAAGGTCGAACCGTCGCACCGTCTACGCGCTCGCGCGACATATTGCGCTCTCGCGACGATTCGCAAGCTCTTTTCGCGCGAGATGTACTCGCGCGCGCAAGCTCGCGCGCGGAAAATTCAAAGAGGTGCCGCGGGTGAGCGCGCGGGGAACGACAGATGCGAGATTCGAATGAGTGAGGAGAGCTTGCGAGCTTCGCGGGCTTTTGAGGGCTGGAGATGGATTTGGGATTGGGTGGGGTGGACCGAATGGAGAAACTCGTGTGAGATGAGTTTGAAAACTGAGGATGCAGTCGGATCGTGGATATTCTGATATGTTCAGGGATCGATGATGAGCTTATTCCGTGAAATCGATTTCTGAAGTCCAAATTTCAAATTGGATGGGAGGAACTCACAAAGAGAGCACCAGGGTTGCGGATCACAGATCTCGATCAAACTCTGGGAATCTTCTTGTTTTGGTGAGAAATGAAGAAACATCGAAGGATTTGATTCAATGGTCTTCCTGTACAGAGATACAATTCAATACGTTAGCATTGCCCATATAGGCCCACGTATAAGAGTCATACATATAACTCACCTTATACGTAAAATATGTTAAGTCTACAACTTCAAAGCCGAAATATTAGCCATTGGTAGATGTAACCATGATTTTTGGTGATGCTTTTATCTCTAAAGTTTGCGTAAGACCGCTGATGTGAATTGGATTTCCTGTTCGATGACTCGCGTATTCTTTACCGAAGCCCAGGATAATAAATGTATGCCGAGTTTTGTCCAAGTTTCCGTCAAATTATGGACCATACTTTGACAATTGCATTTGAATGCATATCTTTCTGGCATATCGTATACTGATCGCGGCACGGAACTTATTTACCTGTACATAAAGACGCGCCTCGCGAGCCATGCGCAATGTCAATTGATCGAGACTTTCCCGGGCAAAAATTTCCAATGAAAGTCCTGCGGTTCCGACCGAGCTGTCTCGTGCTTCGCTGGTTCAATGTTAAAGACACTCTCCGCTAGAAATGTCTATGCAATCCCAGTCTCAAGTTCGATGCAAGAATTGCAGTCGCGGACCTGTCCAAAATCTCTTCAGGAAACTTCTGGGTCAATTCAGTGGTGGGACCATCCTCGTCCGTTTCTTGCATAAATGTCTCGTGTACTCGCGGTTCGCTCCTGAAAGCAGGAAATATAATTTCATGGAGCCACGAGAGTTATTAGACGCGATGAAAACCGCAATAATGCTCCATACTCGCGTTCTTGGTTACTTCTGTAAAATCCAAAGAACTGGTTCTTGGTTCGTTACTCCTTATTTCAAAAAGTCTCACCCAACTGTTTGCGAGGGGAAAGGCTATTTAAATGTGTATCCGCATACATTTACAAGTTAGGAATCTCGTTACTCTTTTGCTGACATGCTGTTTACTCGGTTATCAATTTTTTCTCAAGTAGTTCGATGGAAGATAGAATTCTTCGAGATAAAAAGACCATAATGAGCTGAGCTACGCCAAATTTAGATGTATCTTTTCCAAGTTATGTCAGTTTGAAGAAGAAAAATAAGTGCTCTTTCCTTTGATTTTTTGGCAATTGGTGTTCCTAGCGTCTCTAATAAAATTGAAATCACTCAGCTTCTAGATATTGAGCTGAGACGTACTTTAGCTCGCATTCTCAAGCTCTCTTCGGTAATTGCAATCAAAAACAAGTCGGAGCCGTGCAAGCCGAAAGGGCTCGAAAAGTTTTTTCCAGATTTCTCGAAAAATTGTCTGATTGTGGTCAAAATACGAGTTGTCGAATCATCGACATTGTCTGATTTGGTCTCTTCAACTCTTTGTTTAGCCCAAACGGCTCTAGAAGTAAGAATAGATTCCGCAGTGAGTAATGAGATAATTTGTCTTGCGAATCCAAATAAAGCTCGTAAATATCGCAAAAATTGACAAAAACTAGCTCTCTATCCCTTCCGCACCTCATTGAACGGGTATGCAACTCATGTTGCGAATTAACTTCACGGCCCAGGGAAGATCGTTGCAAGTGGATCCTCGTGTCCGTCACGTTGCGCAGCTCGATCGAGTCGAGCGACCTGCAGCTGTTTCGATACGACTTCGGGTGTGAAAACTTCTGTCCGTGTGGCCGTTATCACTCGACTCACAATTCGAATAGGCGATCACAATGTATTCGTAGATTGCTATGATTTGAAGTACCGTAAACTGGGGCTATTTTGGCTAGCCCGGAGCTACTTTGGTCCACTCGTATTTCAGCCATAATCTCAGATCGTTCCATAGTAAGATATTCTGTGGCGGTTCATTTTCAAGTTCTTGACTTCACCTCCTGTGCATCTTTGAAACGAGCACGCGTAGGATGTCGCATTCCATCATTTTATATGAGTGATGCAAGCCGATGACATGGGATACATATATGGATTTCGGCCAAATCGACCATTCCATATACCTTTTTTGGCGTTCGAATTAAGATTTCCGTCCAGATCACTGTTCATTGTTAACGAAGCATTAGTCTTACTTTGACGAGGAGCAAGAGTTTAGAGGTACATACTTTTCACAAATAGAATGAGGATCTGATAATTTTGTCAATTTTACATTTTTGCCGCTCCGACTTCAGATACTTCGGACCCTTTCAGATCGTCATTGGCTGGAGATACTTTCATCTTTCATCTGATCTTGTCGTCTGCAACAAGTTGTTTCAAGAGTTTTGGCGGGTCAGTACGCCGGTGAAAAATCGAATACCTACATACATCCAAAAAAGCGATGCATGTCGGTTGTTTTGCTCTATTTAATGCAATGAATTTTCATCCTTTGAAGAGCAATATATCAAGCTGAGAATGATTGCGAGGAGAAACTGGAATACATGACGCAGAGAGTGAGAGTCAGTAAGAAATGGCAAAGGGAACTTTCAACTGTGGTGGAAAGGTTAACATTCGCGATTGGCAATTGAACCCGAATAGTCTTTTCCTTCAAAGAGAAATTCACAAAGTTCTGAAACGAGAGAAAGCTGGTCACAATCTGGTTTATGAGATTTTTGGTAGCAAGCAAGCAGGGATAAATATTTTACTGAATCTCAAACACTTTGTTTGTTGCATGGAGTAAGTCTTCTAATTCAAATTATCTTTAGGGTACAATCTAAAGAAATATCATTTTTATTGGTTCTAGAGCCAGTTTGAAAATATTCACCAGGCATGAGAAATTATCAGCACTTGGAAAACAGCCTACCTTTTCTAAAGAAGTGGACTATCTATCCACAAGAGAAATGATCTGTCAATTTCTTCTGTTTTTACGGGATTATATGCAAAAGTAAGGATAACTTTCAAATACCATCAATACAGAAAGCAATTGATTGAGTTCTTTGTCTCATCAAATTTTTCTTTTAGTATATCAGAAGAAAGTTTCAGTCTCAAAGATGTATCAGATGAAGCTGAAGAGGAATTTTTCAACTCTGTCAAGACTGCACAGAGATTCCTGAGGAGAATCTATCAAATTCCTGACTCCATATTCATTTATGCTCCATCAAATATCGGGAACAAGGTATCTCATTTTATGGTACGAACCTCAGAACACAGAATAGATTATGATCAGTTTGTTACTTTTTTAGTGTAGTCAACCAGAATATCACATGTATCATTTACATTTGGACTTACGATGGTTGACGATCACTCTTATGTATGCTTATGACAAAACCCTGAGCTATTTGGGCAATTCAAATTCCTTCAACCATGCTCATGATATTGTTCAGACTACTATTGATGATCTCATCTTTATTGCTGTAAAAATGTTTTCCTCGGTGAGTTATAATTTCTAATGTCAAATACATAATCTCTGTTGAAGATGATCAATTTTGAATTCTCAGATGCCCATCACAGAGTTGAGAGTAAAAACACCCTATAGCTGCACCTGTGTCAGAGAACTGTGGATTATGCTACAAATATTTGTTGATAATCTTTTTGTAAAGGGTGAGATAAAGGTAAAATAGCAGTGTATAATGTCTGGTCCTGGTCATGTTGCTTAGAAAAATGTGAAATCACTCAGTGGCACTATGTATTCAGGGGTTCTGGACCTACATAAACACGGCATTGGATCAACTGATGATATGTGAACCAATTGGGGAAGGTGTCATTCATACAAGAAAAAAGAGCACAAATCATTGTAAGAATCCAGAATTATTTACCATATGGTTGATATATCATCTAACAGTGCTGTATGGATACAATGAAAATGGCGAGCATTTCTGTAATTCTTCCAGTCGAGTAAGTTTTGTTTGACAAACAACTCATCAACTTTCTTGTAAAAATTTTGATCAAAATTAATTCACAAAGTATTTCTGCCAGTCTCTAGATATCCAAAGCATGTCAAACAGTGATCAGGTGGAGAAGATATTAAAGGTATATGTCAACAAAGGAGGCAAGGATGGTGATAGAGAAGAGTTGGATGAAGAGTTGTGTGTAATGATCCCTCTATTGCATGATCTAATCTGCAATTGGTGGAAACCACAAGTTAAAGTTATCACTTTACTCTGGGACTGCTTTCACAGACGACTTGACTCTCCATTTCTAATGCAAAGTAGAGGTCCATGGTCTTTGTCTTGTGAGAGGTAATGAAGTTCATAAACTTGAGCAAGGTACTGAACAAATTTTAGTTTTATCAGTTCATCATCATCTTTAACTGTTTTCAGAAAAACACCTGCGGATATATTAAATCAAGTCATAGAAAGAGTTCAAAATTCGACCGAGGTTACCTCTGAATCTAGTTTTGGGCTTTTTTTGCGTTTACTGGGTGTGTAAAATGTCACCTAACATGGCTATTTTCTACCTCATCCGCTCTACGAAAAATTTGATTATTTTTATCATCTAAAAAAAATTTCAGGAGAATTTTTAAAGAAAAATTACACTGGAGCAGATTCAAAATTTTGGAATCAAATAAAAGGAAGAACATTTTCGAGATTCTCTCAAAACAAAATCATTGAATTTTCGGAGAATGGTTTATACAATTTTATTTCTCTATTTTTCACCATGGCAATCACTGCTGACACACTGAATGTGGTAAGATTTTAAATGACCAAAGTTAGTGCTAGCTTATTATTTGATTCATATTTCTATTAGTCTTCAGCATTACTCAATCTACTGCCAAGCGCTCTTGACTTTGGATGGAATGATTCTATTAGTGGTAAACGGTGTTCCTTGATTTGGAGAGCAAAATTAATTGTTCTCTTACTCTATAAAGAACGGAAACTGTCATTCAAAGATGTGGCAGAAGATATCACAGAGTCTGTGAGTAGCTATTTTTGCTTCTTTCATGTTCAGAGAGTTCTGAAATGCTGATCATAATAATAATGAATAAAAGATGATTGCATGAATAGAATAATATGTTTCACAGGCTAATAAAATATGCTGTCAAAAAGATGAGTTTGCTAATATAATGATGACATGGTTTATTGATGTTTTAAGATCAATATTGAAGCATAGTGAAGATTTTGGCTGTGAAGAACATACATTCATTGGAGGATGGATTGACAGATACCTCAAAGAATGTTCTCTAAATAGAACCAATGTGTTGACTGGTTGCCTCTTAGAAATTTTTGAAAAATGCAATCATCTTCGTGAAAGAAACTTACCAGGTATATCAATTGAATCATTCCTCCTCACCTACAAATATAAATCACGCCACGTCTTATCACTTGCAGGAAGCTTCCTGATGCTCGAAGCTTTATGGTGCCATGTTGCTAGTAGAATTCGTCAAATGGTTATTACTTTTGATGTGGGCACGGATTTCTATGAGAATTCGACTAAATTAGCTGTTGCATTCACTAGTGAAGCATGTCGTGACCCAAATCTTGCTAGAAAATATAAACATACAGCTTCAAGTCTTTTTCAACATTTTAGTGCATCTACTTTTATTAAAGATATCAGGTAATCAGTATCTCTTTTTTTGATGAATTGTAATATGGAGGACCAGTAACTAAAATGGAAACGTTATTACAGAATCTCAAGATTATTCCTTGTTTCAATACTAAAGAACAATGTTGCAGTCACATTCCTGAAGAAAGAAGTAGTTAATTTCAATGTAATATGTATACAGGTGAGTTGATATTCTGTTGGAGTTATTGATGTGCTTAGTAAATTGAGCGTTTTATAGCTGTGGATGAAATACAGTATTTTGGATTGTGAAACAAATGAAGATATGGAATTCTTAAAAAAATATATAACTTCTATACCGGAATTCAGAGAAATTTTGAATACTGAAAATGAGATAGAAGAATTCCTCCATAGCCATGAACCAATTCTAAATTTTTTGGTCTGCATGTCCAGGCGGAGACATCTAATGAAGGTAAATTTGTTCTAATATTTTGCCATAAAAGATAACTATGAGAGTTTCTAGTTATTTGAAATATTTATGGAATTTTTAGATAGAACAACTCACATCTTTTGATAATGCATGCAGACAATACTTCCATAACATGGACAAATGGGTTTGTTCCCTGATAAATGAAGATAACAAAGAATCCAAGACATCTTTATGGACATACCGATGTATTGGAACAGTAATTATGTGTTGTTCTTCCATATTATTTGTGAAGGTGAGTCATCATTAAGTTCAAGAATGCACTATGCAATCTCATAATTCAAAAAATATCTGTTCTCATGTTCTTAAATTTTAGAACCAACCATGCAACCTGTTGAGGGCTTTGATTCATAAAGTAGCTTTGCCAACTGATCAGCCAGCCCAAATATGCTTGATGAACCTTGCTCAAAAGATATTTTCAATGATCATTCTAGGATTTGAAAATTTAAATTATAGATCGGAAATCTCTCTGCAAACTCTGATTAGAGAACTTTTTGAAAGATATTTACCAGTTTTAGTACGGGTGGATTTGAAGAATGAAAATTCCTTCAAAGTAATGGACACTCTATCAAAGTGTTTCTTGGAAGGTAATCTTAATTTCACTATCTGGCTCTTGGAGCTGCTGAGGTCAAATTTCATCACAACGCCAAAGGACAACACAACACACAAGCATTGTCATTTGGTAAGTTGAGCGATTCATGATATCACATGAGGATATTTGGACAAAATATGGATTTTCATATCGGTATTTTTTTATGGACAATTTTGAATGAATCAAAACTTTTTTTCACTAACTCATCATACACAAGTTAGTTTGAACTGTAAAGTAAAAGATGTACTGATTGTAGGTCATGCTGTTGTTGAGAAATTTGGTCAGACTTGGTGCAAACTGTTCTTCTAATTTTACTGAATCAATCATTTCAACTTGTACTCCATCTGTCCTCAATTGTTACATCAGAGTCTATGATCATCACTCTCACAAACGTCAAACAATCGATTACTTCAAGGACATTTTCATTTGTAAATCTTACAAAGAAAATCCCAACATAAGGTTAGTTGGATTTGAATACAACAACAAAAATACTCTGTGTCATTTAACTCTTTTATTTTCTTCTAGGAGAAAAGTGAATGAGGTTGTATGGAATGCTTTGAAAAAATGTGTCTCCACTCATTCAAGAACGGTTTTTGAATTTTTCAATTCAATCTTGGATACAAATACAGAGCTAGTCAAAGATTTATACCCTAACATCGAGCAGATGGTTCTCGAATGCGAAAGAACTGCAAGACCAAATGCTTCTACCATGAGGTTCATTGAATTTCGACTACTTACAAACTAAAACTCTGATTTATACTCTAATACTTCATAAAAGTCTACTTATTTACAGATCCTCTCTGGAAAAAATCAAAACAAAAGCAAGAATATAACGGAAGAAATTATTTGAAAATCTTATCTTGATTTATATGTCAAGTTCATGAATATTAAACTAGATCTGCCTTGAACAGCTCGATAACGGTCACTATACATTGGATTTTTCCGTGTAACGAAATATGTATTTGAGACAGAGAAGATCTAAGTCATTTTCGATTAAATTGACGAGCTCGTTGTTTAGACTTAGCTGCACAGGCAGTGCCAGATGCTAAGGGTCATTTGGAGAAACTGACTCGCGATATAGCAGCTCTTAGGGCATTTCTTTGCGTCGATTCCAAACTGGCTTTCATTAATGTGTCCAACTTGTCCATATAAGAATCTATACTATCTAGAGTTGCACCTTGTGTACCTGAAGAAGAAATATTTTTATCTAAATAGACTAAAACTTGAATAAAAAAATATTCCATTACATTGAAAGAGTTTCAATGAGTTAATAATATTCATCTGTCTTCCACCGTCTAGAAATGATAATTATTAATCTGCTCAGATCATTTTGAACATACCTGAAAGTGGGATGTTAGAAAAACAAGAGACTAGTTGTGTACGTAGCAAATCTAGATGCCTTAATAACACCTGATTTGTTTCTTTTATATGATCTGTATCCGTTTCCGTTTGTTTTACTGCTGTGTGTAAGCTATCAACATGTCGCTGCAAGACAGCATTTTGTGATTCATGATCAGTTGTAGCTTTTCGTAACTGTCGTAATTGTGCCTCACATTCTACAAAACATCAATCATATATTTTCTGTAGCTTTGACTATTTTTTATGAAGATTCAATATAATACATTACCCTTATTATGATCCAGAAATTGATCAGTGAAAATCTGAATTTCGTAAGTCCCATCATCATTGGATTTTTTCTTTGAGGACTTCTATAACATTTGAAAACCTCTTTAAAGTCTTGAAAACCCATGAGAAAAAAAGTTGGAAAATGTATCGGTACCTTTTCAGTGGATCCATTCTTTTCTTTCTTTGATTCTTTTTGATTATCATCAAGTTTCTGCTTTTGTTTGTCCTTGAGCTTCCCTTTTCCTTTTTTGTTATCTTTCTGTTTTTCTCTTTCCTTCTGTTTTTCTAGGAAAGCTTTGTAGGCATCAGTTTGCTTATAATCATTGAACTCACGTAGATAGCGCTCCTTGTCCTGTTCTGCTGCATCTAGATATTGCTGTAATTGATAATTACAATCCATGTGATCCATTTTTCTAGCATGAGATTTTAATAGCCAAATAGTCTAGGAACGACTTTGAAACCTTTTTTTGATCCACTGGTAAGACATTCCACTCCGCAGCTAGTTGCTTTGTGATTTCTGCAAATTGTAAACTTGGGTTTTCAGTCCTAAGTTTTTCTCTTCTATCGTTCAAAAATCTGAAAATATCAATTTTTCATCATAAGATGAAATCAACTCTCAAGGGATAGTTCAAGTAATCCTACAATGGAACAAAGGTTGATCATTACAATTCACACAAACAGCATTTACAAAATGATCTGAGAAGTGATAGAAAGATTCATTGTAAGTCTCTCCTCCGGATTGAGCTGCTTGAGATAAATAAGACTAACATGCACAAGAAAGTTACCTGAAATAACCGGTCAAGGGTTGTTTCGGAGCTTTTGAGTCCCTAAGAATTTTTTTTCTCTTCTTAGGTTTACTTGGTGAATTATTTGTGCTTCCAGCATTGGGCAGTTTTTTGGGTGAACTATTCTCTTGAACTGAATCCTGAGGTTCTTCAGACTTTGAAGCTGATGCACTGCCTATATTTACAGAAATCATGAGTTTACAGTTGAATAACTAATATTATTTTTCTGATTAAAATATGAGAATCTGTGAAACTTACATGAAAGATCTAATCCACCATTCACATTGGTGTGAGATGGTCCGGGATTACTTTCCCCAAAATTGATCACAGTTGCATTTTCCGCATTTTCACTCATTGTATCTAATAAAGTTTGAAGCAACTTTGATCCTAAGTACAACGCTGGTAATTTCTGCACGGTAATTTTCTCCTCGAATCGTTGCTACTCACAATGTCACAACATCGAAGAGTTGACTATGAAGACTGTCACCATGCATAGCTGGATGCCGTAATGTCGTACTAATCCAGATCACAGACTACCTATTCATGAAGTGTCAATAATAAATCCTTGACTCACAAATTCCTAACTCTTCTATTGAAGCAAAATTTCACGAGTCACGATGTTGTTGACTGCGATGAGGTTATGTACAAGTCCAAATGGCTCAGAATTCACGGTGCGATAATGCGCTGAAAATGCTGGGTGTTTTGATAGGTTTTGAATTTTTATTTTCCCTATCTTGTTCCATTGGGAGGACTATTAGGTACTCAACTAGTTTAATTAATAAAAGAATCGCTTTGAGGGGGACTTCGTATTTCGGGCAGAATCGTTGTTAAATTATATCGTTTGAGATCATGAGATAATGAGAGAATGAGTTTTACTTTTCTTGAACATACAAGAACTCTCGTAAAAAACTTATCCAGAAAAATCGTCCCAAATTTTCATTTCTAGAATCATGGACGCGCATAATTATTGTCTCGCGAGGACGGCGCACGGCGTACCCATAAAGATTCTATTTAGAAGAGCGTGCGGTTTGATAATTTTTTAGAAGAAACTTCACTTATGATTTTTATCCTCTCAAATTTAGCTGTTGGCGTGGTACAAACATAAATTTTCATGGTACGCTATTCTAATTCCTGGAAAAAAAATGTTCGAAAATCGCCTCTTTTTTTTTGCATCCTCCCACCTCCCCTAGCAAACTTTTTTGGCGCAACGGGGGGGGGGGGGCCAAGGGTTGGGGGGGGGGGGGAGGAGCAGAGCAGATTTCCAAACTCATCCAAAAAAAAACGGCTATTGATATGACTATATAGGTTAGTCTTAGTTAATCTTTGTCATAAATGTAGAATCAACCCACAACAACGTATGCACCAGAATAATTTCTGACCATACCTCACGAGTTTGATGAAGAATTTCCATCCAAATCAATCCTAAATCCGACCCATGGGAACCTGTAGCGCCAAGTTGAGGTGACAATTGCTTTGGGAAGATCGCTAATTGCTCCAAATGCTCACATAATTTTCGAATTCTGCCCAAGCTGCCCACCCCGAGAAAATCGCTGCCGAAGTAGGCCGATTCTTACCCCCTCCACTACCCCCCGCATAACCCATGTCTCCGCGAATTCTTCCGCTAGATCGACCCACCCCGGCTCAAATGAGAGATCCAATTACGCCCAGCTCGGAGCATTTATCAGAATCCGTGTGAAACTACGTCTAAGTACCTAATTACTTACCTTAAATAAGTGGGTGGAGTGGGGGAGAGGAGAAGCAGGCCTCGCCACATAGCCTCTCCTTCTCCTCTCCCCCACTCCACCCACTTCCTTCCTATGCTTATACACG
>JAPYYZ010001402.1:0-16071 GCA_030522705.1 Eretmocerus eremicus
ATTATACATCGGCAACTTCCTCGGAAATGCACAACGAGGAACTGGAATGTATTCATTCGTGGCAAAGATGGTCCAGATAATTTTAGCTACTGCATCGAAATTGGTCTCGCGATGCAGTACAAAATCACGAGCATCATCTATTCGCTGCATAGCAACGTGAGATAGTCGATCTGTATTCCACGACGAGAGGCTTTGTTCTTTCACATTTTCTTGGAGAGCTGTCTCTCCAGATTTCTGCGCTATCTGCATCACAGTCGCAACATCTTGTGCGAATTGGAACTTTCTCTCGTGGAAAAAATATCCATGTGGAAGGTGGACGTTTGGCGAACGATGATTTTCATCGAGTCGAGAGTCGCACGGTGCAATATTCGCACAGTATGTGGTCTTGTCCATTTGGCTCTAATGCTGGGTAGACTTTGATATAATTCTCATGCGGGTAATTGTTTCCCCATCGGTTATTGTTTCGAGATTTTTTTGGTAAGGTCGAATCGCTTACGCGATCGAGTCGGAAGACAATATACGCTCGATATTATGGGCAAAATTTAGCTGCAGTTGGTTAATTGCCGTCAATTATGCCTATGAGTGAATAAACATGCATCCAGACTCAATTTCGATATGATTGTCTGGACCCTATTACCAGCTAATCGTGTTTATAGAAAAAAACTTGAAAGTAAATTGTTTCAAATTTAGATGTAAGGTTGTTTAGGCGAACCACTGAATGAGGGCATATCTTGAAGAACCATTAGCTTGGGTAAAGAGATATTGATCAGGAATAGAGATATGCAAATCCAAAAAAATGATAAGTTCATTCCAGATACCGATGAGCATTGTTTCCTGCAGCTTGGAAAAACACCGTAATCACGGCGTTCTCCCATGAATTAATGGATTGCGCTCTTCTATGTATGTAACATAGCGCACATGATCATAAACGCCGAGCAAAGTAATGCATGCGAAACTTCTCAATTTACATCTCAATCAAGTCGTATAAGACTTTTATTGTCTAGAAGACAAGTGCACGCCAGTGCGTGCCGTGCTATCTGAAACTCACTTCTGTGGAGACAATGAATATTGCAATCTCTCAACGGTACCTCATCCTCATCTAATATTGTAAACGCTTTTCGACAAGATCTTCCATGGAAGATTCCATCGAAAGGCAACTCACTACTCTTCTTGCAGAAAGAGTAAGAAGTCTGGTTGGATTTTGAGAGATGAACATTCATATGATATAGCAGTACGAGTCGCAATTTACTTTTAATTTGTCACCACTGAATGAGAATTCACGATAGCAACAGCAAGTCAACAGCAGTTCAAAAAAATCAACAAAAGACTGCTTGTGAAATATTCATGAGTGATTTACAGAATAATATTGAGATAACGAAGGTTGTCTCGACGTAATGTAACTTCATGGAGACGTTTCCTAGTCTAACCCATGTCACATGTCTGGATCACAGGCAAATAATGCACTAAATCAAAAGTTAGTTGTTAAAAATTTGTCCTTCGGAATTATTCATGACAGTGAGAAATATTTCAAGGTACACCGAATGATAGGAAATGATTTCTCGATGGAATAATAATGCTGATGTTTTCGGGATTGATCCACAGAAGTATGAGGCCAGAGCACAATGACGAACTTTTTTTTTGTACTTCCTACAGCTGATTTTGGGATTATTCACTTCTGAAATGTTGATCTGCTTGGGGAGAAAAAAAATTCATCGTGAATGATGTAGAATGATACAATTATTTCTGAAAACTCATTTGATACAGCTGAACTTTGCAACGTTATACGATCTAATGATTCTTCAATGTAACAGTAAAAAGTATGGCTCGACAGTTACTAAATCATAAGAGCTCCAGGGATAAACGAGATGAATGTTACTTTTTAGCCCAGTTGAAGCGCCTCCATTCTTTATGATCTGTGTTTCTTTCCTCGTTACCATTACAACTAATATGCAAGGACATGACTATGTAGGTCTGTGGGAGTAGGCATGTCACAGATGCGTAAGTGCATTTATTTGTGCGTCATCTCAAAGTGCGTGATATAATTAACGTTGTGGCACGAAGTAGCATCACTCGCAAAAATAACTTTGGATGGAGTTCGTAAATTTCACCAACTTAAAATAGTTGCATTCGATAATACTAGTAGCCAACAATGTTTCGAAAATTTTTATATTCTCTCAAAGATTAATTTATTTTAGGGGAAGCATTTTGTATACAGGGAAAATGCTATGTGTAACTGTTTTTCAATTATCCTTCAATCTATGCGCATAAGCGAGAGTCATTGATTCTTCCCTGTTTAGAGCCAGATCCCGTATAGAACTATGATCCTAATAGAATCTTCAAAACTCGGAGAAGGAGTAAATCACCCTTTGATGCACGAAGTAAAAAATAATTGGGAAGTGTCTACACATATAATTTCTTTCATTCGACAAAATGCTTTCCAGAATATTTATATTCCACAAAAAATTTCTACTTTCCAAGAAGATACATCCTAATCGTTAAAATGCAACCATATTAAAATGTCAACACATTCTGAAACTGTTGGCCACTAGTGATGATGGAAAGGATTGCCAAAAATTATCTGAACCATGAAAATATAGCATGTACTCTGCTCATTGAGACGTTGTTTTTGAAATTATCCTACAGCCTTTTCATCCAGGATGTTTGAAGTCGGAATGATGATCGATTCGTCCATTTGTAATTCACGTATGGTCCTGGACGTATACTCTTTCAACATGAATCAGCTTCCATGGACGTATTCTAACCAAATGTCAATTAGCTGGTTTGAATCGTGAAATCGTCCTGTGTATTATAAATCTATTTTTAATGGCGACTGATTCGCTTCATTAAGAACAAAAAGAGTCAGTAAGTGTGACTGATTTTCGCAAAATTTAGCCAAAAATCAAATCAAATGGCTGATTCATGTGGAGAGAGTACGTTTGTACATCAATAAGACGGACTCGGGGATGCAAAAGCCGTTCACTGCTTCTTTCTCCTATTTTGAGTCAGATTGTACCTAATCCTAGTTTGTTATTCTAACAAACAATTTTTTTACGTTTGTCGACTTTTTACTTGTATTCTTCATGAAAAAATGCAGGATTCAAATTTCCACGGTAGATAAAAAATCTTCGATGCTACGACTCCATAAACCATACACGTAAATATTTCGAACGACATTCTCAAGAGCATCTCCTCAAACTCCTCTCAAAATCGACCCTTGAGTATAACCACAGCAAAACTCCTCCCACATACACGTTACCTAAATCCTTGCTTATACAGTAAACTCCATCCAAACCGCAATAATCTCGCAGCCTTGAAAATCACCGCTTACGAATTAGGATAACCAGGTCTCCTTACACCACTGTAGGCAAAAACCGCGAGAATTCTCAGGCATATATGTGCCGCCCCCGTACTTCCACATCTCCTTACATTTGCTCCTGCGCGACAATGGAGCTCGTAGCCTACAGTGCCGTTATTGTCGCAAGTCTCTTTGAGTCAGCGGTTTCTCTCGACTTTCGCTTCTAATTAATCGAGCTCGGCTCTTGATATGCCTTCCACGCGAAATGAACGCAGCAGCACGACACGTAGCGCTATATGTTGCCACCGCTGTCGCTAATCACCTTGAAAGGTACCTATGTTGAGGTGAAGGTTTGAAGTTGGTGGACGAGATCCAAGTCGTGAGGTATGATATGGAGGGTAAAAGGGGTATTAGGGTTACACTGGTATTAAAGGATTGAGAGGCTGATTAGATGGTTGGATATCGCTTTCCTGGAATATAGTGCTGTTGGTGGGATTCTGTTGTGCTGTCGACTTTACGATTATGACGTTGTGGGGCGATAGGGATCGCGAGATGGCTGAGACAGTTGTGCACAGGAATTGCCCTTATTACAAAATTTTGCCAGGGTGAGCTATATCAATACCGATATTGAGGTATAAGGAAAGCTGGAATATTGATAGTTTTTAGGGTTGGGGGACGTTTTTCTTAATTTATTTTCTCTAATCCAGTTTTTCTGTCAGCTCGATTTTCTAAAATAGATCTTAAACTCTTTCTTGCTAATGGAATACGATTTTCAATTCCGCTTTTATCAATAACATCTTTCTAAAAGTCACTTTCTCTCAGAAAATTTTTGTGAACACTGCGATTGAATAGAGGGTGTTGATGCAATTAATTGTAGGAATAAGGGATCACATCGGGATTTTATGGCCAATGTTTCGCAAATATTTCAGGGGCCGGCTACTTTGGTTCGAGTCAAATTGATCAAGCATCACTATATCTTCCCATTGTTCTTTTTGGTAATCCTTCGATAGAAACGTATGGTCTGGGGCGTCTTTTTCTCACTTGGGCATTGAGGTAGTTGTGGCAACCTTCGGAAACATTTGTGGTCCGTTACGTAAGTCTTCCTTGGAAGAGTTTCAAAACTTTCAAGTTTTGAGTTTACAAAACTTTCCATGAGAAGAGAGTGATTTAGAAAAGTATGTTCTAGAAGATCAAGTTTTTAGAAAAACTGGATTAGAAAGAACGGATTAGGGAAAAGATTCCCCCACGGTTTTTAGTGATGAATCTTAACAGCTTAATTATGACCTTTGATTGGCACTTTGATGGAAATTTGATTGGATCTGGTTATCTGAAACTCCCCATTTATGTTCCATGAGGAATCTCAATGATGAACTCCAACTCGAGGAGAATCCAAGTCAAAGTTGTGTCGTGATACACACTTCAAACAAAGGCGAGAGTAAGCGAGTTTATACAGGGTCGCGAAGGTGTATAATAACAATGACAATCGGCGCGGGCGATTAATCAAAAGATGCCCGCCTACGTCTGTGACGCAATTTCCCGTAGACATACTTCATACTTGTATCGATGAGGAATCGTGCGAAAACGAGTGGGAGATGACGAGGGTACATCTCGGCTTGACAATATTGCGCCAAAACAGGGCTCGTTAATTACGCGAGTAGATGGGATTGAATGAATCGGGCGTCAATTGTGAAGGATCGTTGGGCAAACTGATCTGAAAAGAACTTCTTGAGTGACATCGAGATGCTAACAATAATATAGGCTATCAGCGGTTCTGAAAACTCATGCTAGTTGAGTTGCTCGAAATTGGAGTGGAATAAGTTTCATTCTTTGGTCTACTTCGATTCTGAAAAACTCAGTTGTGATCAGAGAGTCCAAAAAAGCATGAATCAGCTCTCACATCTCACGTCCAAAAAGACCAATGCATTTTTCAATTGTATAAGAGTATGGCTCAAATTCCAGATAACGGCAACTGATTATCTTCATCTCGGTTTCTGGTCATGCCAAGACCATGGTCAAATAGTCACTTACCATGTATGAACTTGGGTGTTAGAATGTGCCAAATATTTGTCCTTGTCTCAAGAAGTATCAGTCAGTCAAGATTTGTTTGTGCCAGCTATTGCCCCAGTCATCCATGTTTGCTATAATTCTTATAATCTTGATGATGTTCTACTTGGACTGTATCTCGTTTGTGGTAAGAATGTTTTATACACGATAACGCTGGAAACTTTATTAGGCAGGATTCTGCGTCAGTCATTCACGCGACTTTGATAAATATATTCCCTGCATACTTGGAAAATTGAGATCAAATACATTTGTCTCAAAAACAATTGAGTTCGCCAAGAAAATATCGTCAGCGGCAGGTAACAAATGAATAAATAATCAATAAAGTCATGACCTATACTTTTCATTCACAAAGTGAACCAGAGTATCTTGCGACTTCTACAGCCTGTGGGCATAGTCTATAGTCAGGCACATCGCGTTTCGTACTAATGAGTAAGAACCCCACATGTGGCACACATTAGCTTGAGATGGAGCGTAATTCGCAGATTCAGAGTAAGCTTCATGTCGGCGGGGACCATTTATCGTCGCTTGCAGCAATGCAAGATGGAACGCCAAGGCACTCGCCAAACTTTCATATTCCAAACGGTTCTGCGTTTACTCGTAAGTAGCATCATCATACTTTTTCCATCAGCTAGGACAGTGGAGTCGTGATATGCGGGAGGCATCTCAGGAATTCGTTCATTTCTTGCGCGCAATGCCATCGGCTTAGAGCTGGCTTTACTTCTGATGCCTCCGTCTGTGACTGTAATTTTTTGCTAGATTTTTCATCAAATCGACGAGTTTGTTCTGCTGGAACAATCAGAATTCAGTGATATGACTCTTTAGTAACAGAATAATCTCGAACAAGAAAGATTCTTAAAATACAAATAGACTCTGATCTTATCTTTATCCATGAAGCCTGAGAAACTCAAAATCGCATGCTATTTCATTCTTAAGAGGAGAACACTTTAACTCTCTCTCTCGTCGGATAGCAATCTCTCAAAACTCTTTCCGACACCATATCCGCACCATGTAAGGCATTTTTCCTCAGATATGTTGAATCATTGAATTCCTTCGCTAAATACAATTATGACTCCTTACATACGGCACGTATAGTTGTTCTCGGACGCTGTATTTATGAACCATCTCCATTTCATGCTGTGCAATATGTCAGACATGGTCTTATCGGTTCATCATTGAGAAGCTGAGAACAAGAAGATGTGTGCACAGTGACGTGCAGATCATCGCCTTGACGTAGATTCATCATCTTGCTGTCGGCGGCAACGTGATGCTCTATTTCTCATTCCGATTACAATATTTTCTCACAATCACTACACTTCGCACGTGAGTAGGTGTGATAATTCGAGCATTTTATATAAACAATCCACTACGCTAACCAAAACTCCATGTGAATTTGTTGTCATCAAATCAGTCAATCCGGTTGTATTCAATTTGTCCCCAGTTGCTGATCATTCATTAACGTACAAGAAGCATGAATTCTGAGAGATGTTTGGTAATCTTGAAATGGCAAAATGCTCCTATGCTGACGAGCTGTAGATGATTGAGAAACCCCCACACAGATTGATGATTCTGCCTAATTTTGGATTTTGATCCCAAGGAATCTCTCCAAATCCTTTCTTCCTTCCGGAATTCTCAGGGAAGAAAATCAAAAACAGCATTGATTGTGTCTTCTATCATCCGGAATTCTGTTTTCATTCAATTCAATATCATGAGAAATTCAACGACCCAGACAAAGTACACAAGGATCGCGTGAATTCGCCGTCACGCCAGCCGCAAACCCTGAAATTGTCACACCCCAGAGTAAACACTGCTCAGTGCAAACATGAAAAACAAAAGTTCCCATGGGTATCATTTCGATCTGCACACACTGCACTACACTCAAAATCAACCCACAGTCCAACTCCAGTATATATAAGACTTCTGCGCGTACGCGACAGTCATAAATCGAACGAGGTAGAGGTATCACGAGAGGCCAGAGCACATTTACACAGGCTCGAAATTGCAACATCCCTTCCACTCTCGCAACATTTGCCTGCCGAGCTTATTCTCTCTTTGGCGTCGAATGATCGGCTGCCCAGACTCTCGTGCATAGGTAGCCTTTTCATGAGCTCAGGTATCGTCTTATACAGGCGAGATTAACGAGCAGGTCTCGCGATGGGTTCTCTTCTTGTGGTGTTTGTTGCGTCTGGGTTTTGTGCTATAGGTGCCGATCGATGAATTGCACGCGGTAAAGGTGGATACGCCTGTGACTGGTCCGGATGCAGAAGGTGCCCTGCCCTGAGATGGATGATAGCATCTTTGAGACAGAGGTGCATTTTGGATTTCTCAGAGGAAGCAAGTTTGTGAAAGCATTTGATTGAGGTGTTGGAAAAATGCTGATGGGAATGAGGCAAGACCGAGGTTGCATGTTATATTTGGCATGATTGGCTAATGAGCTTAACTTCTTGTTGTGCATGTCTCATACCACACATGATCTTATTGAAGGAATTGGACAATCAGATCGGAGTAGGTACTTTTGAGACTGATGCTGCTTGTTATTGTGTTTATGATGACAAATCTGATATTCTTGTTCATGAGTCGAGAGTGATTGTTGAGGACAATCGTTAGACTCCCAAAAAATGTGTGTGCTTTAGAATTGCAATATGTGACATGTATCGCTAAAAAATCAACATTATAAATTTACGATTTGACTCGTTTGGAACCCTGAAAAGATCCTCGTGAATATATAAGGGAATGAAATGCAGCCGCTCCACTAATCCACAAGCCTTGACAACATTTATTATCAACGATCCATAGGTTGTCGTCTTTGATCGGCGATCTCCATGAAATGAGCAATGTTTTTCGCCACGAAAATTTGCCACTTTACATCTTGAAGCTTTTTGTATCAAAGATGCAGTTGTTTTCCTCCGCAGCATGTATTATAGAGATGGTCGTGAGAGAGATGCACGTGCACCGCAAAAACTTGGGCTACGAAGACTCGTAGACGAATTTAGACGAGTCATGTTGTGATGTATGAATACCCTGTGTAAATATTCTAGGATGAGGATATAGAAAGTGAGAACATGACTGAAAGCGTCCAGAAATGGTGAATTGACCGTAAAAAATTATTTGCTGTGTTGTCTCACTATATAGTAACAGATCTTCTAACGGAAGGGTCCATCTTCAACCGGATGTAGTCTGGCTACTCGTTCCATGCTTCTTATCTCATCTTAATAGGAATTCCTGAAGAATTCCTCAGCATGAAGCATTGTGTGATTCATGCGGGTCGACCCATTGAATCCATTTTTCTTTGGTTTCTCAAGAAGAAGATACCTATTCTCTCGATATCAAAAATCTTAGTAGCCGCTGGACAGTATTTGATACTCGAGGGCGAAATCCGGGACGTCTGAATGATTTTCGTTCATTGAAGGACCAATGCATTCATGAATGAACGGATGAATAGTACTCGAAGGCATTTCCGGAAAGTTCAAAGTTCATCCCGACTGCTGGTTCATCCACATGCAAAAAATGAGCTAAATTGCGTTTACCTCATCGTTCAAAGCACGAATAATGCCGTCACATGATTCCGCCCCTCATTTTCCCAGAAGTATGATTATCCAATTTGCCAGGTCGAAAACCAAGTTCAATTTCCATCCGTTATGGTAATTTGGTGACTGTACCAAGAGTCTTCGGCGAAGCATGAAAAAAATTTAGCATTTCATTGCACGAGTGTTGATGGGTGAGAGCCGAGAAAGAGGATACTGACGCGTGATTTTATCAATTCATAGAGCTATGGCTTCAGCTAATCATCCATCATATCACTGGCGAATCAGTCTATATCAGAGGACCTCCATTCCAACCTCGAGATCTAAGTATTTCTTATTGATGGTCCCTCTCGCTTGTTGAAACTCATAAAATCACATGATCTCGCACTGTATGATTGAAGGTTCTATTTTGAGCATAAATTCCCCAGTTTTCGGCATGAACCTGGCAAACCATGCTTATACGATCCTCACCAAAGTAATTCAACCAGTGAAGTGAGAAATGTGTCAATCCCAGCCCACGTTCACCAAAAATAACTCCACTATAGAATTTTCGATCCTCGAATTCTCATCCAAATGGAACCACCTACTAAAGAATCAAACCAACGATCTCACACAAGTCTGCTCGACTTCTCAGCGGCTTCAATCAACTCAGAAATGCAAACCAGCTCCTCGAGCGCAAACCTAATCCAGCTGTCGATCGCGAAAAAATCCAGGTTTAATAACACATCGGATGAAACTGGGTCAGCGTCGACTGAAAGAGAAGAGAACCGATCGCGAAAATCGCGTATCTCGAGGGGCTAAAAAGAGCCGCGCAGAAATTCTCCGCGAGCAAATCATAGGACGAGATCCGCCGCTGCTGTGTCGTGGAATTTTCAATTTGCAAAGTTAGAGAGCCGATGCCTAGAGCCTCGAGCTCTTCCCTCCCGTTACTCAATGCCGCTCGGGAGAGCTCGACGCTGAGCCATCATCGTCCCGTTCGCGCTCATTACACATGCGAACTTTACGAGCGCGGCACGTGTAATGATCCCCGACGACATCGTAATACAATGGAGTGTATCGATGGTTGGCCCCAACTTTTATCGTAATGATGAACTCAATTTTTGTGCTTGAGTCATGGGTCTCGACTGCGTTTTAGAGGTTAGGTTAGGCAACGTTCTAGATCTCTGGACTCACTCTTACGTCACTTTTGAGTCACTTAGGACATGATTTTGGGAACCTAACCTCAACGATGTATTTGGGCTCGGGAATTGGAAAAAATTGTCAAGAATTGCGAATTGATTTTTCTTAATTAGCTATGAATCATCTGGAGTAGCAGAGAGACTTGAATTTGTCTTCAATACATGATTTCAAATTTTTATGATATATATTCATATATATAAATCTCAGCTCGACTAATAATTCGGCTGATGATCTGAATTTTTGCGTCAAAACTGTACAAAATAACATGAAGAAAACGTTGCCATTTCTCCTGTGAGAGTAGTTGCGAAATTACACATTCTATTTTCGCAGCATGTAATAATGTACTCTACAGTGCAGTGGATTCACATGGGGCGGTGCGCCATTAAATGCTCGTGATCCGTAAGCAATCAGAGAGCGATGAGAAAACTGTGAGAAAAGTAATAATGCGAGAGCGAGCATTCAGCTACATATAGGGGGAATCTTTTGTAAATGGAGTGGATCCAATTACCACGACCCACTGCAATGCCTGTACTCCTGCGATAATCATGAGATCTGGGCGCTCCTCATCAGTATACGTTAATTTGAATTCAATCACACTGCTCAGCTACTAGAAAATCTCGCTCAAATGCGATATGCAATTGAGGAAACGAGAGAGTGCCGAGGATAATTTATGTTTTGATCTGGAATCATATCCAAATCACAGAATGGTATCAAGGATGAAAAAAATGAATCAAAATTGTGTAATTCTGGTGACGATGGTTTTTCCTGCATTTTGGCATTCTGCTACAAATATGGTGCTGAAGTATTCGATTTTTTATCGCCAAAAACTCTCTGAGACTTGCAATTATATCCAACGCATGTGGAACTTGGGACGAGAATTCAGAACCATATTCGACTCTGGAAACTTGTAAAAAAAGATATTATAGCCTGAATTTGAAGTATTTAAAATAACCTAAAATTGCAGACGATTGCATTCCACATCACTAGGAGAAAAAGCTTGTACCGCTTGTACTTGCCGGAACCAGCTTCAAATCACTCGCGAACCGCGAAAAATCTCCTTAACCCGTCACCACGTCATAACCCCATCCAAAAAATCGCAAAGTACACTCGTCGCGGTTACCGCTACCTCCTACAGCGTTCACTTATACACCAAGCGATCGGAGGGCAAGAAGCCGTGCTAATCAAAGACTTGAAGAAGCTGCAGGCCTCTACCATGTGCGCGAGAAGCTCCAAGGCATAGCCAATTACCATCTCTCTCTCTCTCTCTCTCTCTCTCTCTCTCTCTCTCTCTCTCTCTCTCTCTCTCTCTCTCTCTCTCGCCGCTAATACTGCTACAGCAATCTGCATGCGATTTGCAGTAAGTTGCCGCGTATGTTACAGGAAGAGGAGACGAACAATGCTCGTCTCTTGTGTCCCGAGCAAGGAGTGTATTTTTTTTGCACGCTGATGTACAGAGGCTCGCCAATCGCTGTACACGCGTCATCGAAAACGCGTGCCCTCATACATATTGGCTGGTCTCCGGGAGACGTTTTAAGGCGTCTCTAGGATAAGACGTCGCGTAAATTACGCTCGTAAAGTAGCTCTTGGGGAAGCAGATGGCCAGACTCGCGAATACATGGCAGAGAAGTGGTCTCTCGTGTGGAAGCTTGATTCTGCGTTACAAGTTGAGAGGCGAGAGTGAAGTGTTCCGAGGATATGGTGTTGAGAGTCTTGCATGCTTGCATGTAGGGAGCACAATGTTGACCGAGTTGTAATGGTATGAAGATGGAGTTTTCGTGGTGAAAAGATAGAATAGTATAGAATAGTATAGAGTGGGACGCAGGGTTCAAATTTGGCGCCGACTTCTGGATCTGAGCCTCAATTATGGGGATCCAGTCGCTGGGAACTCTTTTGACGTGCATCAGGTTTGGTCTCACAGTTGCATTGGGTATCACTGATTTTGATTTGAATCGCAACTGATCTGGAAGTTGCGTTGCTGAAAAAATGCCGAAATCGAGCTACTTTGAGGTACATGTAACCTCGGCCTTTCTATCAAGACTTTGTCCTGGAGAACTGCTTTGATTGTGATTCTGGGATAAGAGATTAGGTTGGTGGTGTTTCCTGGATGCAGAAGAAAGAATGAACATTACATGAGCTATCTTTAAATTATTCAGAACGATTGGCCTGAATTCTGAGGGAGATGGATTATTCTGTAGTTCTGGTGGTTTCACTGATGAATAGATTAGCCAAACAGCGCCAATGTTTTCTCCGATTCGAGTTTATTAATGGAAAATCTGCAGATTTTTTCTTGGTTTCCATTGATTTAATACCTTGGATTTTTTCTAATTTTGAAATAGCTGTATTTTTGGTTTTACTGCATCAAACCAACATTAATTTGGCTCACTTCAACAAGGACTTCATTGGCTATCTGGAAGAATTACTTTGAAAACCGAAACCAGACGCGCATGCGCAGGAGGATCCATTTTCTGACTCGAAAAGTGCTTTTCACACGATTTTTCGTCAAAAAATGCAGATTCTCGGGCTCTGGGAGCTATGCAATCACAAATATAGGTACGAATATAGACTTAACACTTAATTTAACGTTGAAAATGCTTTTTTCTTATCTGATTCTTGTTTATTTCGGGACGCATAAGAATCTTCAAAAATTCTATTGCGAAATTCCCATGTTACTTTACTGGGAAAATGTCGGCTCGAGCAGGCACTATTTAGAGGCCTCGGAAAAATTCTTTCCCTGTTTTTTGACACCCCAAAAGAATCTAGGGGGCGCCCGTAAGTCCTAGGCAGACTCGGGAAATAACGGACACTCTACTCTATCTATCTAACTTTTTAAGACAGGCTCATAACGGCAATGCCAAAGTTTCTGTCAAAGTATCTGCGGATAGGAGGCTTATATATTCTACGAAGATACTTTGTATTCTTCATATTCCAGGTGGTAACAGTCAGAATTTTTGGTAAGGATTGGCGACCCGGACCTCGTGGCCTCCCCTTATCTGTTCATTATTGTCTGACACGTTGTCTGAAAGAAATTGACTGGGTCCAAACTGCGTCCTGAACATTCTACTCGCGATTAATCATTCATTCTGATTGATGAATATTTCTAGGAAATGGGGATCTTGGGTTAGTAACATAAATGGCCTTAATTGTCTCGCTGACCAAATCAGACCCCACGCAGACTCCATTACATAGCTTGTTGTGCTTTATCACAAAAAACTATGTCTGATCACTCATCCTGTGGGTGTAATTAACCGAATGTACCCATGCATGAGTACACTCCTATGACTCATCAGTGGCAAACGTCAAAATTGATATTTACATCAGATACCAAGACATAAGTTTATGTGACGAATCTCGGAATCCCTAGAAGGAATTCTCAACAAATTGCGACCAATCTGCCATATTTTTTGCTGGGAAAGCACCATAATAAAGACAATAAATAATAACTTCCGGGCTGATCACGACCACCCTAGATTTCTTCTCCGCCTTCCTTGTGCTGAACCTATTTCTAGGGGCCCTAGAACTACGGATTCAATTCACAAGAGCGCACCCTAGTCTGACAGTATTCTGCTCGCCTCATCGATACTTCCCATGATTCTCAGTTCATACTCTAGCTACAGATAACGCAAAACACCTCAAAAGAAATGGCGGGTTTCCGACCAAAGTGACGAAAGTCCTATTCTTGAGCTTGTTCATCATCGTGATCTGTACACTCAGAATCTCTTCCAAAAACCATTGTCAGTAACTACTATTGTCGCAGATTTTTTCAACTCAAAACATCCCCTCAAATCCCCTAAATTTTGTAGAGATTCGTCCGACATTAACAGAATACTAGTAGAATCAAAATTAAGGCCTGTTTTTTGCATCTTTAGAAGTTGGCTTACGTTGCTTTGGTTGGAAAACCTCCAAATCTCAAATCATAATAACACAAAATGTCATAATAGCATTCAACACCCACACGTTGTCTCCACAGCACTCATATACCTGCAGCACAGCAAATCTATTAGTTTCACCAGCTCACCAAAGAACTAGAACGTTAGCGTTGCCACGAACAGATGAAAAATGTCACCGGAGCAACGAAATCGCTGATTAGAGTCGCTCTCTCTCTCTCTCTCTTCAGCAACCACACACGCTTCGGCATTGTTATTCCACGAGAGAGCAGCGGGGCTGCGGAGTCCTCGGCGGAGTCAGTCGCGCGACCGCTCACTCACTCGCTCTCTGAGCTCTCCATCCGAACGAGCTCGGAAAACTCGTGCTCCCCGTCCAAGCTAATGAGACAAACGCCGACACAAGGCATACATAACAGTATGTCTCTCCAATATCCTCCGATATAATACTAACTGTCCAACTCAGAGTCTGTGTCTGCCCACGTGCCGAGCTTCGCACGATTATTATACTGTGGAGAAATGGAAGAGGCTGCACTTTCTTTCAGCTCTCGCAGGAGTTACGAATTCGTATATCCTACGCGGCTGACATCCATATACATAAGGATAAAATTGCGCCATTACCCGAGGCGCGAGCTTTACTCGCAGTTCAACGTCTTTCGATAATTTTGTGGTTTATGGTTGATTCCGCCAAAATTGTTAGCTCTCATATCCTCGTCACTTATCGTGGAACGCTTGATCTAATTTTGAGTACGGCATGGATGTCCATCATTTCAAACTCGAAGGAATAGTTTGAGATTGTCGGTGGTTTCGCGAGTGTTCATTGTATAGACGCCAGTAATAATAAGTACAGGATAAAAACCTCTAAACTGGATACCAGATGAGCTGGAGAATTCTACAAGTTAGATACTTCCGAGGATACTTCCCACAGGAACGTTTGGGTTTATACGTATATTTTTGGCATCTCTCTAGGTTAGACGGTTTTATATGAAAAGTTTCCCAGATTTTACTGTACACTCAAAATGAAATATTTCGCGAGTGTGACAAAGTAGAATCTTGATTTCATAACCATGATACCACTATCTAATATCCATTTATAGCACTCTAACCTAAAAATTGCAACTTTGGACATAATTTTCAGGTTTTTGTGCTATATAAAATATCATATGAAGCCGCGTGCGGAGGGATGGTTTTGACTCGCTTCGCTCTTGTCATAAACTGCCTTTCGTACAAAATTAGCGTCCACGTGTGGTCTCACAAAATCCTATCACCTAACCTCAAACCATGTAATCTAGAAAATTGAATCATCAAAATTCCACGGAATTTGACGCAATAGACACCTTCGATACTCAAAGTCAAAATTTCCAGCAAGATCATCCATAAGAAGCCACCGTGGCTTAGTGGATAAGGTCCTGGCCTTCAACGCAGAAGACCAGGGTTCGATTCCCGGCCGGCACCAATGTGAATTTTCATAAGTGCCTTTTCAGTGGCTTCGGTCGTTCGGAATCCACAAAGATCTTTCATAATAATCAATGTGTATGTACAAGCATGCGTTTGTTCGTAAAATGAGTGGCGCTCACCGGAAAGCTGTGCAAGCCGAGCCGGACTTTTGAGTACTTCTTCATCAGCACCCTCCACACGACGTAAGCCATGGCTGAAAAATTCACCGCCCGAGATATGCCGCTGCTCTTGGAGGCTGATCTCCTCCATGGGACGCTTACGATCGGGTTACCCGCTGCAACAGCAGCGTATATATCCTCGTAAGACACCTGTATACCGTTGTCGCTGCAATAGAAAAATTGTACGTGTAATACTATAAGCGAGACTATAAGAAAGTAAGCGAGTGGTCTATCGCTGTCTGCAGGAGTCGATCTATATGTTCTTTCTGGGGTATACTTCGCATTTTTTTTTAGCTTTGAATTGAATTTTCGTGGGGTGAGACTGCAAAAGTGATTATGAGTGGTAGGTTTGAAAGGCGTGAATCGAGAGGAGGGCGTATGAGAGCTTCGAGGAGGTATAGTGCGTGTGAGAGGAGACTTCTTGAGACTCTGGAGTGTCTTTTGAGTCGACTCGAGTTTCACGAGTAGGTGAAGCATGGAGAAAAAATTGAGATGCAAAAATTCGTGCGACGGTA
>JAPYYZ010001403.1:0-15447 GCA_030522705.1 Eretmocerus eremicus
AAAAGTTTGCAATAGCGCTCAGCGAGTGCACAGAAGCAAGTATCATTTTCGGGATACTTCACCTGACACTACACAGCGGAATATTGGGAGTAGTTGCTCGAAGTTTACGTATTCCGTATCCCCAACTATATTCTTCTCTCAGTGCCCAACACACGATCTGGTTGACAGACGAGGTCCCCATACGACATCGTCCGCGCCGGCTGTCTCCCAAGATGTTGGAAATCGCCCGCGAAGAAGTGAAAAAGATGTCCGAAGCAGGAGTTATTGAACCGTCGCGTAGCCCGTTCAACAGCGCTCCCGTACTGATTAAGAAGAGCGACAGGACATACAGATTCTGTATAGACTACAGAGATCCCAATGAGAAGACTGTGAAGGACGCGTACCCTCCACCCAATTTGAACACCATTCTGGACAAGTTGCGGAATGCGGAATACATCAGCAAGATAGATCTGAAGTCGGCGTATCACCAGATACCGATAGAGGCCGAAGCAAGCAGTACACAGGGTTCTACGTCCCCGGGATGGGGGCCTGGGATTGGCTGCGCATGCTCTTCGGACTCTGCGACGCACCGGCACGTTCCAGCAGCTTGTTGACCGCTTGATAGGGCCGGAGCTGGAACCGTACGTTTTCTGCTACCTCGATGACATTATCATCGCGACAGAAACGTACGGAGACCACGTGAAGTATCGCGAGCTGGTACTGTGGCGTCTGCATGGAGCAGGGCTCATAGTGAATCCAGACAAGTGCCAAATCTGCTGCAGTCAGGTGAACTATTTGGGACTCATCCTGTGGACGCTGAGGGCCTCCACCCAAATCCCGAGAAGATAAGGCCGGTGCGAGAGTTTCCTCCGCCCGCCAATCTGCGTCAGCTCCGCTCATTCCTCAGAATGGCCGGTTGCTTCTTAAATTGATCCGCAAGGACCCAAAGTGGTACTGGAGTGAAGAGCAGCAGAAGGCGTTCGAGCGACTCAAAGGAGCGTTGGTAACGGCTCCCGTTCTCGCTAAACCGGATTTCTCCTAGAAATTCACGATCCAGTGTGATGCGAGCGGGACAGCGTTGGGAGCCGTACTCACACAGAAACGGGAGGATGGACAGCATCCCATCGTATACATCAGTCGTAGCCTGTTACCCGCTGAACGGAATAACACCGCGACGGAGCGTGAATGCCTCGCGGTTGTATGGTCGATGAAGGAGTTGCGTCCCTACGTAGAGGGCTACCAGTTCACAGTGATCACAGACCACAGTGCTCTCAAGTGGCTACGAACACTGAAAGAGCCGAAGAACCGGCTCGCTCGGTGGGCATTGGAGCTCCAGCAATGGAACTTTGAGTTGCTCCACCGTGCGGGAGAGATGCACAAAGTGCCGGATGTATTATCCCGCATTGAAGAGCCGGCTGGTTCGGCTATCCATGCGGTGGAAGGGAAGGCAGCCGCGGTGAGCTCACAAGAACCAGGCGAGCTGGATCTGGGGTGCTCCGCGGCAGACGTGTCCAAGGACGTAGAATATCAGAAGTTGTTCCGGAAAGTGCGGGAAAACCCGCAGATGTACAAAAACTGGAAGATAGGGGGCGGATCCCCATATCATCACCGTCATGATCCGCTGCTCGATGCAGCCATGGACCCGTTCAAGAACGCAGCTGAGACGTGGCGACTGGTGTTCCCAGTCGAAAGGCGCCGAGGAGCCCTGGGGAGGGCCCATTGCCTCGCTCCCGTTGGCCTCATGGGTTTGGAAAAAACCTATGACCGCCTAACGAGGGATCTGCACTGGCCCGGCATGTACCAGGACACGGTGACATTCGTGGAACAATGCCAGTTATGCCAGCAGTACAAGATGTCCCAAACGGGCCTATTGAGCCTAATGGGGACCGGGTCGTGGAGCGGCCGTGGGCCGTGGTTGCCGCCGATCTCATGGATTTCCCCCCAAGTCGTGAAGGGAATAGTTACCTGCTAGTACTACGAGACTTGCTTACGCGGTGGGTAGACGTGAAACCTCTACGACGTGCGGAAGGCCAGGCTTGGCCGCCGCGGTGGAAGAACTGATATTGTTCCGGTGGGAACCCCCGCCTTCTTCCTCAGGGATAACGGCCGGGAATTCGATAACAAGACGGTGGATGCCATACTAGAGGAGAAGGGGTGCGTCACATCAAGACCCCCCGTACCACCCGCAGGAAAACCCCGTCGAACGCACTAACCGTACATTCAAAACAATGATCTCACAGCTCGTGGAAAATGATCGTCGGGACTGGGATGTACACGTCCATGAGTTTCGGCACGCCATGGATACGGCGGTGCAAACCAGCACCAAGGTATCACCGGCGTTCTTGAATTTTGGGCGACGCCCCACTCCTGTCAAGAGTCTACAGAGGGAACTGGGAGGTACGAGGTTAATCGGGAAGATGGGCGTCGTGGAATGGGCTAACCGCATGAAACGGTTGGATGTGTGGCGGGAGCTTGTGATCCACCACGTTACGGGGAGTCGAGAAAAGCTAGCACGAACGTATAATAAGGGTCGTCTGGACGTGGAGTTCCAGGTAGGGGATACAGTGGGCCGGAGAACACACTTCCTTTCCAAGGCGGCCGATCGCTTTGATGCCAAGTTTGCACAGAAATACGAGGAGCCCCTAACGGATGTGGAAGTAACATCCCCTGTCATTTACGTCCCCGAGAACCCACCGGACAGCGGACCCCGAACATCCACGTATCCCAATTGAAGCGTCGGATTCTTCTAAGGTTAAAACCTCCCGTAGTGAGTGCATGCAGCAGCTGAATGAATTTTGATTTGATGTGACGACTTGCGACTGATCGTGTGGCTGACTCGACGGTCTTGTCGACGGCACCCGGTGGACCATCGGCTGGGGCCGACAAGACTCGCCCCCGCCAACCCTCCAGCCTGCCGATCGTGTCGCGTGAGCCGTCACTAGCAACGACCCCAGCAGAAGACTTCCGGCCGACAAGCCACCATGCGACGCCATCGCCGGACGCTCCACCGCCAGCCCCAGCACCGGCGGAACGCCCACCATCGACCGCCACCTCCGGGCTTAGCAGCTCCATCGACGGCCCGGACCTGAGAGGCCTCATGGCACGCATGACAACGGACGATCTCCAGCGTTTCGGCGCCCTGGTGACCGTGGCCAATGCGATGCCAGAGGACCTGCGACCTCCCATGTTCCGGGCCTCCTTCGAGGACCTTTGGCGGCGTGGCTGAGAACGGAGAGTCATCAAATGTGTACCTTGTACCCTTCTCCGTCCTTCTCCCCTGTCTCCCTATTTTCGACTAGAATTGATTCAGTTCGTCATCATCGAGTGAGGGTAGTTGTGGTAGTCCTCAGGGAGGGGTCGGGACTGATTGTGGGTTTTAGTTCAGCTTCAGTTTTTGTTTTTATTCTTGGTTGTGTTCTCAAATGTTCCTCCATGAATGTAGCAATATGGAATGTCTATTGTTGGCCCGAGGTGGAGGCGAGGGATGGTCGAGGGATCAGGCGCCCTTCCCCCCTACCCTCTCCGGTCGATTACCCGGAGGGGATAGGGGAGGGGTCGTGCGACGTAGAAACATCGCAGCCGTTCTCAGGACCGTCTCCTCGCCTTCGCCCGGGTATTTTCAGGCGAAGAACTAATCTTGCTCGCACGTTGTCTTCTCTTGAGGTACACGGGCGAGGAGGAGTTGGCGGCGAGGAAGGGCCCGCCGAGCAGCAGAGCAGCCGCACAGCAACAGCCAAGCATAGTGCGCACAAGGGCCGATCAGGGCAGCACCTCCCGGGCGCGAGGGGGGAATAGGCCGCGAGAAACGCCACAGAGTGGCACGTGTGGATAGTCAGCCAACGCGGATACGAGTTTGAGAGACGATCCGAAAGTTTTGAGCTACGTGTGGCGGAGTTGAAGGAGATTTTGCGAGGAGTTACTAATGAGGACGAGAGAGTTTGGGGATCCAGTCCTTGACATTTTTCTGACGATGTCTTTGGAAGGAATTATGGACGGTGAGTGCGGCTTGATTATCCCTGATCCCGGTCATTGATCCTCCCTCGCCTCTCTCGTGGTTGAGAGTCGTGAGCGTCGCGGAGATCTTCCGGGAGTGTCGTACCCGCGGCCACGGCTGTGCCCCATGCGCGTTCCACTCTCGTCGGGAGTGCCGTACGCGGGTAAATCGCCTCGCCCTAGCCCGTCGCGTCGTTCTCGCTGTGTAGAGCCACGCGGAGAATTCGGAGAGCCGCACGGGCAGCTAGGTAGGGAACCGAGGAACCCCTGCCCCTCAGTGGAAGTGCCTCCTCAGGGGCCTGCCCCTGAGAGCCACAGGGGGCTCCTCGAATCGCCCTCAGCTGGTGCAGAGCATCGCTCGGCCCGCCAGGGTGCCTAACCTCGCCCCCGTGACCGCGGGAGCATTCAGGCCATCGTGACCACGAGGCCAGCCGGCGGCAGCCATTCTCGCGCCGGGCACGTGGCTTATTGCGGGCGGAACTCTCCCGGCGGAACGCGCGCATCTCAGTCACGTGACGCGAAGCACTAGGGCGCGTCCAGGGATGTCGTCTCGCGCGGCAGCGATGTCGAGTCGCGTGGCATAGTATGCATCCAGAGAAGTCGTATCACGCGGATGTCGGATGTGTAGGTGGAGATGCGTACGTATGGGAAGTGCTCGTGTGTGGGAGATTGGTTGTAAATAGTGTACATAGAGATGTTATGAGGTCAGGGAAGACGCAGTTGTACAATTAGAGTAGATTTGAGTCAGTGAAAATAGGTGGCATGCTCGCCATGGAATTAGGTGTAGTTGAGTGATGTACAGGGTTGAATAAATGGGCGGATAGTTGAAGGAAATGAACACTGGGCCTATCATTGCCCACCAGATCCACCCCTCCACCTCGTTCACAGGTGTGCTTGCCCCAGACGTAAGTAGCTGCTCTGCCCTTCGGGCGCGGGGACTTGGATCCAATCCTGATCCGGCGCAATATGAGTGAGTTGTGACCCTCCGAGGTGACATAACTTCAAAATTCCACGTCGCAGTTGTATGAAAAACTTGACTTTGAATCTTCATTTTTCTTCCTTCCTCATCCCGATGTCTCATTCTTTTCATATCTCTATGATACTCCTCATTCTCCACATCAGCACTTCGAATTGATTGGATTTCGTTCAATTTGTGTTCGAGGTGAGTTTCGAAATCGCGCATCAGATGACAGTTCGCAGTTATAATCCAATCACTCATCATATTATACGTCAAATTTTCGTTCGTGCCGTTTTGGACTCAAAACGAATAAGCTTCATGGATAAAGACAATTTCTGAACAATGGCCCAGCTTCCGAGACTGATAGGGAATAATTTCGGAGTGGAGAATCTCTCCTATGGACATTCAAGTTTCTCCACCGCCGTCAATCCTCATGATAGAAGATTATATGATTGTTACGCTAATTCACCTAGCGGCCTCAATGTGAGGTACGATCCTCCCGCGTACAGCAGCGGAGATGAGGAGTAGGAAATGCCGATACTAGCAGGATATAAAGTGCATCCGCCTCTCACCATCACATCAATTACTTAGCTTTAAGTCGATGGATCATCCCGAAGTTCCAAATACTCATGCGATATGACATATTGGTTGAAAAATTGTGAAGATTACTAAGATTAGTGTCTTTTTATCGTCTTCTTGAAACTCGTCTTCCCTTCCCTCGTTTTAGAACGCAAAGGGGAAGACTGCTACACCCTTTTTAGAACCGTTAATTCTCCAGTTCATCACGTACCGCCTGTGGAACGGCCCGAAAAAAGTTGCCCGAAAGGAATATCTCATGTATCTTGAAGGAGGTTTTGGTATCATGGTTATCGCTCATGACAAGGATAGAATCTGTGTAGGACATTTTACTAATGACAATTGCTTTCACGCTCTCCTCCTTTTTCCGAATCCTCCTTGAATTCATAACGGATTATGTATTGTATTATCCTTCTCCAACCGTTCTCGTATCTAGATTCTTGCAGGCTTGAGCACTTCTCTCCCGTCAGTGTACTGGGCTGCAGTTGAGTCAGCTCTCTCTGTCTTTGAAAGCCTCCCATCATACAATGTAACGATGGATGATAAGCTTGAATCTATTGCGGAGAATCACTTGGTTGAAGTACCGATAACAGATTTGGAATCAATCAGAGATATCAACACGAAACTACGAGGGATGAATTCGATTATCGGTCTCACTGGCAAGTTCTGCCGATATCTACCTCTAGAAAGAACAAAGAGGGCCACTAATGATAAAGAACCTCTGATTATTTCTTATGATGGGAAAATATTGCTCTATGCTGACCAGGAATCATCGATCAAGGTAATTGTCAATCATGTCTCAATGTTGAACTGTGTGAGCCAATGCTGCTCACGTCTAAGAAGGTATGGTTGAGAGCCGAGAGAGGAGAGGGAGAGTTGAGTGAAATGAGCACACGCGATTTTCTCTGAATATATAGGTGTGTTTATTGGTGAATCCCGACTTTCAAGTAACTGAAATGACGCGAAAAACTCGAGTGCGAGGGACGCGTGGAGAATGGATGCCGAAACTTGACGAAAATTGCTGGCGCGCGCGGGGAATGCTCGTAGACTGCGCTTGAAGCATACATAAGACTACCTTAGAATTCGAGCGTTGACATTGGACGCAATCGCAATCTGAATCTCCATGGTGACTGAAACTTTTTGTCTCCGAAACTGGAAGGATCTTGCCGATATACCGTCATAAAAGTCAACGAGAGGCTCATACAAACCCCAGCGGATACACGACTGATAAGGAAGTACGGCACCCCTCCCCCCTTCCTCCTAGTACTCGTACACGTGGTCACGCCGAGTTCAGGCGTTCGAGCGACGCTCATTCGCCACGCAATGACAGAGCAAAACAGGGTCGGGCAACTCATATGGCTGGCGTGGGCTGCCGGTAACTCGTTCTTGGCTTCGGCTCACTGGCGCTAACTCTGTACCCCTCCTCCCGTGGCCGCCACTTCCCCGCCGGATTCACTCCGCTGTCCCCGCCCCCCGCTCCACAGCCGCGCTATATACTCTAGCATATAGTATACAGCGGTAGCACTCAGCTCCCAATACTTGTTAGACGGGGTGACTCGATTTTTTTGAGGGTTTTGGAATTATGGTTGCTTTCAATAATGCACAACGTATGAGTGAATTACAAGCTCCAAACTCAAATCTCAAGCCCCTCTCTGGGGGACCGATGGACATATGCGACATCCAAGCTTAATACAGTAGAAGTGGTCGGTGGCTCAGCGTTAGAACTTTTCCTTCGTACGCTGGGAATCGTGACTTCAAATTCCGGCCTGGGTACATTTTTTTGTTCAGACTCTTGTGTATTTTCCGAAGCTATTTCTGTCATTTCTTTCCAGTTCTTTCTTGAACTTTGGAATTTTTGGATGTCCGATAATTGAGTGATTGTTGGCATTCCTTTCAATTTTCCACGTTTGGTAGGGCGTGGGATAACTCGAACGCATTTCAATCTATCGACTTAGAATTCTGTACATCACTCCAGAACCATTATACGACGAAGTGATGGTATCCTGATCTATGTTGAACTTGATATTGAACCGGAATGAGCTCTAAAATTCTCTTATACTTCCAATTTCCAAACATTTCCAAATGAAACCTCTCTTCTCTGCACTCTTGAATTTATCACTCAAAAATTTGACAGAGATTATTCTCAGATTTTTTCGTCGCTCCATCGATTGCTTACTCCAGAGTTATTATCTAATTCAACACAGCCATATTTACGGCTTTTTCTTTTGCGAAGGGACAAGCCGCCGTGACCTAGTGAATCTAGTCCTTGGTCTCCCACGCGGAAGGCCAGGGTTCCATTCCCGGCCGGCACCACTGAGATTTTTCCTCATGTGCTTTTCACGGCGGTCTCGGTGGTTCGGAACCCACCTTAAACTGTAGGTCCCGCTCACTGAGGTGGAATCGGTAGTTGGCAGTTGCCGATGCGCTGGTTGAGCGTATCTCAACCCCACACACATGGGTTCCGTCTGGATAGAGCTCAAAAGAGCAGGTGCCGAAACGAAGAACTAAGAACTCATATCTATCATCAATTTAGGTACCAAAATAGACATACGCTCTCGGAAACGTGTTTAAGAATACTTGACGAGATTTCTTAATAACGCTGTCGAAAGAAATCAGCAGAATGCTTCCTCGAAGCGATGTCGTTTATCATAATTTTGTTCCTACTATGCTCGTCTTTCGAAGAATAACAATTTATCATACCGTGATCGATATACCTGATATATAGTGGATGAATCTTAGACTCATTATTATGAGAAATCAGCATTTTCATGAATTTTCGTATGGATAGAGACTCGAATTGAGAGCTGCATCACAATAATCAACCAGTTGAATGAACTTCCATGTATTGAAGTGGTTGGAATAGCGGGAAAATTGTTGGAAAAAACTATTTTATTTGGGAACCAAGGGCAACTTATTCGCTAAAGAGCATCGATCTCTCAAACATCATCCTCGCGTTCATTCACAAGCGTACTTGTGAATGATCGCGGACGGTATAGTGGCCGCGAATTCATTCTCTCTATATATGTTCGAATAAGCCAAAGAATCCATCACAGAACATCTAGATGAGGAGTCACCGGTTGTATCGGTAATCCCGCGGAAACTTCAAAATTCCATGTGCCTCCTGTTTTAGACCCGAAGAATGTCCGGAATAAAATCCAAAAAAATCACTCCCCATGAATCTTTGGTGCTCTCTCTCTGGCGCAATCATGACATTCACAATCCAAGGGCACCCTCAGGAGTTATTGCTGAAAATAGCGCCAAAATATGAAAAGGGCCGAAAAGAGGGCTGTTTGGGAAGAGGTTTCATTTGGGAATCTTTGAAAATTGGTAGTATAGAAGAATTCATTCTGGTTCGGAAATAAATTCAACACAAATCAAAATATAATCATTCCGTCGGATAAAGGTTCTGAAGTGATGTATGAAATTTCAAGTCAATAGGCTAAAATGTGTTCGGGTTATCATACGCCCTACCGAACGTGGAAAATTGGAAGAAATGCTAAAAAAATAGTCGAATTAGTGGATATCCAAAAATTTCGAAATCTACAAAAGAACTGAAAAAATGACAGAAATAGCATGTGAGAAGCCATAAGAATCTGAACAGAGAAAAATGTACCCAGGCCGGAATTTGAACTCACGACCCCAGAGTACGAAGCAAAAGTTCTACTGCTGAGCCACCGACAACCTCTAATACATTAGGTTTGGATATCGCATGTGTTCATAGGCCCCTCAGAGATGGGCTTGAGATTTGAATCTGGAGCTTGTAATCAATTATACGTTTTCATCACTGATGGCAAGAATGAATACGAAACTCTGAGAAAAACAAGCCCCTCTGTATAATACAGGCGTTGTACACTCGGAGCTGCATAGCTGCTACATATACCACGATGCTATACTATAGCGGAGCCGAGGAGGGCGGGAGAGTATAAGTGGTGGATACCCGGTGTGGTAGATGGCGAAGGAGACGAGAGAATGACGAGTGGAAAAGGGGAGTGTTACCGACACGCGGCAGCTTCCTGTGTCCAAATTCCAGCATTGAGCTGCCCGACCCTGGTGCAGAAACAGCTCGCCTACTCGTTCGCCGAATGTATCTCGTCGAATCCGGACGTGATAGCATTTCGTATGAAGAGTCTGTCTAGATCGCGTGCTTAAATGGAAAGTGAGTGAATGCCTGCATTGTGTGCGCGGTAATGGAGATGACGGTGAACTTCTGGATGTGCAGGCGAGACTCACCCCCGCCACCCACACCGATCCCCGCACGCGACGCCGCACAGTGGGGCGAAAATAGTAATTTTTGGCAAAAATCGTCGCCGCGTGATTATTTTAGCTATCGATACGATTCAGAATGGATTTTCTTCGACTTTTTGGGTTCTACACCATCGATCTGCAAGAATTCTGATCAGAGCGATTTCCTGTGGTCAAAACATAGTTACAACCCAGATTCGAGCGGAATCAGAGGGCCATCCCACAGACTGGGTAGTAGGGGCTCGTCTCGATCGACTTGTGCCATCGTCGAAGTACTTCAAATGGTCTTTGGGTGATAATATCTATCATTTGTGACCAGGTCAAGGGTCGGGGGTAGCCGCCGAGGATGTGTGGGTCGATTTTTATCCAGATCATTGGACAAAAAACTATGGATCGACCGCTACGCATCGATTCGAGTGATGAATCCGTCCTTATGCTACCTCAGGATCAGTTGAGATACCTTTTGCCATCAAATATCCTCCATTCGAGATCTAGTAGAGATTTGTTGATGGCCGCCAAGGTCGCCGAAATCGATTCTAAGGAAGAATCCTCGAGCTAGATTCCGGCGAAATTGACTGAAAATGTCGAGTTCATCGGTGTAGGTGGATTTTTGGTATGAAATTGAACTTGTGCCAACTCCAAAAATTCTGGACTACCTCCCGAGCATCATTGTCTATAATTCGCGACCAGATAAAGGATCGAGAACTGCCGCTAGAAAATCTGGGAAGCTGATTTGGGGCAAAATTTCATTGATGAATACTGCGCACCCCTAAGTGGTGATGGATTTTCGACACGAGTCTTCCATTGTCCCGAAGTACTCTAGACGCTGCTTGGCGAGAGAGATCTAGCATTTGTGCCCAAATAGAGGGATAGAAATAGCCCGTCAAGACCCTGGGGTCCAATTTCAGAAAGAAATCAAAGGATTCATGACTAATTATTGCTTAGAATCACGGAATCATACTCGTGCCAGATCTAAGATACTAAGAGCACCCACTAAGATCCAAAAACTTCGATTCGCGACCAGGGAGGAGATTTGGATTGACCGCCAGGATAGCCGGGATCGACGTTGGGACGGATCTGTCATGTCACTCTTTAGTGATCAAACACACTAGACTGATGAAGATGGATTCCAATAACGGATTCTAACTCGTACCAACACAAAGATGTTTTGGTCCCTTCTGGACATATGTATCTATCATTCTCGTCCAGATAGAAGATTAGCAGAGGTCGCCAAGCTCCTGGCCGTCGATCTTGAGCCGGATGCTCTGAGAGAAGATCACCAATCCATCACAAATCACGAATCCGACTTACGGAATCATCCTTTTGCCATCTGAGAAAAAACCATGAATGCATGCTGACATCGAAGACCTATCGACTACGGAGAGCACTGCGAATGGCCGTCAAGATGGCCGAGATTGTTTTGATGAGGGATATCGCGATCAAGCCTCGTGTAGGGAATGGAAAAATGCCGATGAGGATCGATTTAATGCACGGAATCGAACTCGTGCCGACTAACAATCACTTGGAATACATCCCAGACATTGTGGCCGGATAGAGGCCCGAGAACAACCACCAGGAACGTTGGGAGGTTGATGTCGGACAAGGTCATGTCATATGTCTGCTGCAAATCAATGAACGATGTCGGGTTTCCGACAGAAATTTGCCCTTGTGCCACCACCAGAATACCCTAGGCGATTCTCGGCGAGAAACCCGTGGAGTTTGTGCCCAGGAAAAGGATTGGAAATGGCCGCCAAGATTATGGGTTTCGATTTCGAGCCGCTTCTGGTAATGGTTCTCTATTCATCCACTAATAATCGCAAATTCCGGTAAGAACTTTGTCCTTGTGCCCACTCCAAAACACTCTCGATGCATTCTATCCACAAAGACCTATAACTTGCGATAACGGAGAGGATTGGGAGTGAACGCCAGGATGGATAGGATCGAATTTGGGACCGAACTGGCGGGTCAGTTCAGAGTAAAGGGCCAACTGGGGTGATGAGGATAGATTCCCCGGATAAATTCGAACTCGTGCCTACTTCCAACCTCTTGGAACACGTTATGGGGATCATCGTCCATCATTCGCATGCGAATAGAGGCTCGGAAATGGCCGCCAAGATCCTGGGGTCGATTTATGGCCGGTTTCTGCGATGGAATACTGGAAGTCCACTCATGATCGCGAATTCCCTTACCGAATGCCTCCTCGTGTCGACTCGGGAGTACTCAGAGCGCATCCTGTGTTTGAGAACCTATCACTTGGGACAACAGGGAGGATTGGAAATGGCCGCGAGGATGAATGGGATCGTTTTTGGGACGGATCTGTCCGGTCAATATTGAGTGAAGAACCAACTGGGGTGAGGAGGATGGATTTCTCGAATGGACTCGAAGTCGTGCCAACTCCAAACCGCTAGGAACACATTATGGGGATCATCGTCTATCGCTTGCATCCAGATAGAGGATTTCGGATGGCCGCCATGATGGATGGAAACGACCGTGAGACGAATCTGTCGCGTCAGGTCTGAGTAAAGGACCAACTGGGCTGATGGGAATGGATTTCCGAATGGATTCGGGAATCCATGAAGTCGAGCCAACTCCAATCACTCGCAACACGTTATGAGAATCATAGTCTATCGTTTGCATCTAGATAGAGGGTTGGGAATGGCCGCCAGGATAATTGGGATCGACTTTGGGACGGACCCATCGGGTCAGTTTTGAGTAAAGAGCCAACTGGGCTGTTAAGGTGGATTCCACGATTGGATTTGGATTTGTGCAAACATCCAACCACTCAGAACATGTTACCGGAATAATCTCATATCATTTGCAGCCTGATAGAGGATTGCAGATGGCCTCCATGATCCTTGAAATCGATTTTGGGCTATTTCTTGTGACGAAATACCATATCTTCACTTGTAATCGCGGATTCCTGTAACAAATTCCTCCTCGTGCCGACTCGGACTCTCTCGGGATGCATGCTGTGATTGAGAGCTCATCATATGCGACCACGGAGAGGATTGAGAACAGTCGCCAGGATGGATGTGATCGAGTTTCAGACGGATCTGTTGGGTCAGTTTTGAGCAAAAGGCCAACTGGGATGATGAGGATGGATTTCACTTATCGTTTCGGAGTCGCGGCAACTCCAAACCACTCTAAACACTTCACAAGGATCATCGTTCACCATTTTCGACCATAGAGAGGATTAGGAATGGCCGCTACGATCTCCGGGAAAGATTCTAGAATGGATTCTTCGAGTCAGTCTTCAAAGAATGAGTGACTGAATCGATGAGGATGGATTCAAAGTATGAATTTGGACTTGTGCTAACTCAGAACCATTTGGGACACTTTCCTGGAATAATTCTCGATCATTTGTGACCAAATGAAGGAGTGAGAATGTTTGCAGATCTGATTGTTCCATGCGAAGAATGTGAAATCCATGGTTTTGCCGTCCTCTGGAACGTATTTTGCGCACTATTCCACCTCTCCTCTTCGTATGATTGGGCAAGAGCCACGGACAGACCGTATTTGAGCATCACTCATAGGAAATGAGTAAGAGTACCCGATTTTTCCTCATATCCCACATATTCTCTCTGAATCCTTGTGAAATTCCGACTTCAGATAATAACAACAGACCCCACATCATGCATGTGCTAGACAGCGCATCCCAATTATCTACTAGTATTCGGTCGATATATGGCGTGTACTGTTCCACGGAGGACGACGAATTCTCTTAAATATTTTGTCTCAAAAGAGTCACAAGTTCAAGACGAACGGTATTTTCTGTGTCGAGACCCAGAGCAAAGATAATTTGTATCTTTCAGGGAAAGGTTACAAGTATCGGAACTGAACCGGAGTTGCGAAGGAAAATCTTTATGTAAGGGACGTTGGACAATAAACGACAAATATTCCATGCGTCTCTCCGTCACAAAAGATCAATTTTGATGGAACAATATACATGACGACTTCATATGTGAGGAGATTGCATGCTGTCAGGAAAAAAAAAATGTAATCATCACCAGTTTTATTATTTGTGATCCTTTCAATGAAATCGAACTTCTCCCCGAAATTTTCAATCTTGCGTGAAATTCGAGGAGAGGTTAAGAGTCTCACGCAGTCTTGGAATAGGGAAGGGATGGATCAGAATCCGCGGGATTCATGCTCATGTGATTGATGAATGAACCCATGACCTGTTCTTCATTGTGCCCTAAGGGGGGGACTCTTCCTAGGATTTATTAAAAGAATAAAAAACAGTATGGTCTGGGCTCAAGAAAATGTTGGATTTTCTTCAATCATGCAATGAGCACGGATAGACAATATCAAATCAGACATTCATCTGTTGACGGTAGCACCAGCGACCTGGCATTATTTATCATAAGCACTTGAGGATTTCACTAGACATTCTTGGAACTAATAGGAATCAAATGTCAATTTCAAACATGTAAGTCGAGTCGAAGTCAGCACGAGGAGGCATTTATTGCTGGATTTCGCGATTATAGGGGGAGTTCCAGTTTTCCATCGGCCAAAAATCGATACGCAGGATCTTGGCCGCCATTCCGATTTCTCTATCTAAACGCGGAAGATAGACGATGATACCCATAACGAGTTCCAAGTGGTTTGGAGTTTGCACGAGCTCGAAACTATTCGGGAAATCCATCTCGATCAGCCCAATTGGCCCTGTACTCGAAAGTGACCCGACAGATGCGTCCCCAAAATCTACCCTCATGATCTTGGCGGCGATTTCCGATGCTCCATCTGGTCGCGAACGGGAGTCGATGATTCTTATAACGTGTTTCAAGTGGTTTGGAGTTGGCACGAATTCGGTATCATTCGGAAAATCCATCCTCATCAGCCTAATTGACCCGTTTACTCAAAACTGATCCGACAGATCCTCCCCGAAGTGGATCCCATTCATCCTGGCGCACTATGGGTGATTTTGGGTTTTTTTTTTTTTCAAGCCTAATATCTCAGGATAGATCCAATATTTTTGGATGATTCAAAATGGAAAATGAAGCTTAGAATTTCTAGAATAGAAGAAAAATATTGTCGTAGTATCATTTTGTTACTAAAGAATCCTAATCTTATTAAATAAACAATGAGATCATGCAAATGACGCGTAAACCAACGTTCAGAAGCATTGAGACAGATTTGAGACGCAGAATTTTTGGTTTATTGATGACCAGAAGTCGCTAGCATCAGAACAATTATTTTCAGCTGTCATATAATTTGTCTAAACAATTTTTTCAAGCGAAGCGGCAACAGAGATGGACTGATCCCCTTCCCACTATTGGGATCTATCTCTTTCAGGAAATTAGCTCAATTTTGATATCCTCGGAATCCCGGCTCAGCCATCGCGATCCACTGTTTGAATAATTTATCACAAAATTATTGCAAAATTTATTGTTCGGGAAATCTTCGCGGAATTCGTCATCCTGGTTTTTGATATCCCATCGAGGGAATTCATACTTCGCGGTTGGTGATACGAGTTGCTTAGATTATTTCCGAAACTGAAAACCCCGGTGAGGAATATTGATTCATGACGGATATTTGAGCATAATTTGGTGATAGCGGTCTTGGTGTAGCGGTAACGCTTCAGCCTGCCACGCGGAAGGCCCGGGTTCGAATCTCGGTCCTTACAATTTTTTTTTTTCCCCCATTTCCACAGGCATTCTATCACGCGTGTGGATGATTGGATCTGTCCCCAATCAAAT
>JAPYYZ010001404.1:0-21191 GCA_030522705.1 Eretmocerus eremicus
GCAGAGCGCGCAGGAGTAAGTATCACAAGATAGCCAGAACACGAAAAGTGTCCAACCTCGCGCTACTCCCCCTATCAATAGAAATAATTCATTATCATAGGCCCATTACGTGGCTTGGTCTCATTTTCTGGACCATATTCCGAAAGCGATGAGACATCAGACTCTGCGAATATCATTTTTTGTGGCTAATATGACATTATTTTCGCTGGTCCAGCAAAATTCGTGACTCAGAGATGGCGTACCCTCCCGGCGAGTATAGATGATTCGAACCAGAGATAATATTACACGCAAATCATCAATTTTTTTTATCACTCTCGAGTGATACTGATTTTTCGATACACGGCCGCAAATGTTGGATTTGGCATCCTCGTGATGATTCCGACCCTCGCCCTCGGCTCGGGTCGAAAAATATCACTCGGAGTGCGAAATCCAACTTACGCCCTTGTATCGATATAAACTATTTCAGATCAATTCCGGAAGTCTCGCCTAAAGGATTCATCCAATCAAAAATTCGACTCCCGGGAGGCGAATTCAACCACCCGGTTGAAATTCAACCACCCGGTTGAAATTCAACCACTTGGTTGGATAAAATATTCAACCAGTGGTTGAACGATGGATTCAACCACTTGGTTGAATATTCAACCACGTGGTTGAATTCTCTCTCCGGGGGTTGACTGGTTTGGTACGTGGTTGAATTCTCTCTCCGGGGGTTGACTGGTTTGGTTGAAATTCAACCCATTTTTTACAGTGTAGGATTAGTTAGTTAAGCGATGACTATAAATTCCAGCCTTAGAGAGAACAAATCAGTATATTTGATCGGCCTTTGCGAGTCAAAAGAAATCGGCTGATTTGCCAATTTCTCAGCTAATTTGCTGCCTCTGTCAAAGGTCAAAATTGATCACATTTACTCCGACATATGCAGTTCCGAACTTCGTATGATTGCGAGGTATATGTATCATGAAAATTTCACAAACAGGATAGAAAGTCGTCGGCGCAATACTCTTTGCACGACAAGCAAGTATCCGCTCGCAATCTCACTTGAATCGAGCTCGATCCGCCAAAGACGAGCTCATTATAAGCGCATCACACGCCTCGGCAATTATCGCGCGCCCGGCGCTACAATCGAATCCGTAATCATTTCCTGCACTTGCGATGCACCCAACACACTCGTACCATTACTCCGGCTATATGGATGCTGAGCACACGTATTCTGGATACGCGCGTGCTCGCGATACATCATCGCTCGAGTAATACAAAAACCAAAGCCTCGTAACAAAGCGAACCAGTGCTTCGAGATCGAGATAAAGTTCGGTCCCCAAAGTCAACCCTTGTCCCGCAAATTGGTTGCTGCAAAATATCCCCACGCTCACGCACACAACTACACACGCGTTGCATCGGACAAAAGTGTATCTCCAGGCCGACGCTCAGCGCAAAAGCTCGCATTTTGTCCAACGCGGGTGCTCCTAATGGAGTGCGATAAGCCAAGAGCCAGTCCGCAAACGCGATCGCTGCTCTAATGGAGGAAGCATCTCTACGGGACCAGAGGGCACTTACTGGCCAATGGGCGAAGGATCGCCGGCTGACACTATGGCCGTTGCGCCGAGATGGAGATTCGTTACGTGCATGGAGGGAAAAGAGGAGGAGAGATACGCACACCTGATGAGTCTGGCCGCGAGAGCCAGGCCAGACGCATAAATAGCTCGACTATGTTGCACTGCGGTGAGGGGGTCGAGTGCATTAGGCGAGTGCGATATGTGAGGCGAGCTGCGGTGGCGGAGCAGCTGCGATTGGAAATGCGATGTTGCGGAGACCGAAAGAGAGGCACCAGTGACGGGGAAGAAAATTGTCCGTGGCACGGACGACCGCATTGGGCGAGTGGAAATCAAATGAAATCAACACAACGTTGAGAAATGTAGATTTGCGAAGAAAATGATACGCAAGATTTAATAGGAATGAATAAGCTCGTGTTAGGAACTTCAATGGATGTATCAACTGTTTAAGACAGGGTTTCGTTTCGAACACTTTTTGCGCTGCTGTCGATTATTATCGTATGCGAATGAAACTGGGGTGATGTGAAAGAACTCATCGAAATGCATGTTCAGTGGCAATAGTCCAAAACAGAAAATTCATCTCCTCAAATTGGAACTTGAAGGGAGTCTCATGAGAGAGTGACAATTCAGGAAACTCGTTGTCGGAAAAAATTTACTCTCGTAACGACGAATGAACGTGTGCATGAGGGCCTCAAATTCATCGAGATATTGAAATATAATGAGTTACTTCGCGGATTCCAGCTTCTCCATCACAAGGAAGTGTGCTTGATTCATCTGAGGGATTACACATTAGCAACTAAAATCCTTCATCCGACTAACATCACAGAGGAAGTGAATGAAGTGACGATGTTGGCCCATTCAACGCGATTGTAGCGCCAAAACTGTGAAATTTCAAGCTTTTCCCGCCCCGATCGAAAAACGGAATTCCCACTCATTGGAAATGCCATCGATCTCCGTCTACTTGAGCTTCCGTCGTGTATTATTTTCGTGCAAACGCTATAAAGTATGGCGTGGCAACCGAGTTTCCGACCTAAATCGAGTAGTCTGTAGCTTGCGGGCCCGTTATAAAGCCTGAGGGCTTCGCGTGTGCGCGGCACATACCGATACCCCCGATTGCAAATGTATCGTGGGTGGAGCCGTTCGCGCTGTTGCTGTACGCGCGCGATGCATAAATGTATCCAAGGCCCACGGCTCCTGTAAAGTTTGTCAGCCAATCGCTGCAAGAATCGATACACACTACGATTCAAGGGAGCTCACTCCATTGTTTCTCATTTTCATATTCGTCACATGTATGCCCGATTGCCGGTACATACACAGAAATAATTTTTTGAAAGATCATTATTTTTCAATCCAAATCGGATCAAATTGAATGTTTAGAGGAGTATCTATGTAAAATGAAGCAATGCACTGTATCACTGCCTGCTCTAGAAGAGTCCGCAAATAGACCAGGCTCAATGACACAAAATAACACTTAACGCAAGTTGCAAAAGCACGGCATGTTATCAAACCCAATATGCAGTTCGTAGTGTCAAGTCATTGTGTCATTCGTGAACGCACCCCCACTAACATTGACGCTCGTCTGTCATCGCGCGTCTGATTCATGGCAAGGGCTACTGCTTTAGGGCGCATTTGTGGTGGTGCGCGTTGCGACTCATTACGTGCGCCAATAGTTGGGGCGCCTTTATGATGCCGACCCACACCCCTCGACTTGAAAAAACGGAAGTAGTAGCGTAAGCGCGTTTTTGAACATCCAACCGTCAAAATCTATCCAATTATTATTCGACGAACTTACCAAAGGCATTCTCGAATCTAGATTCCAACGGTAGCAACCTTTTTGGTTACCTGACTGAATCCCATTCATTCATCACTAATCGAACTTTACTACCAGACATGCATTTGCTGTAGAGGTCAATTACCATTCCAGTGACATATTCGCAAATGCAACCACTTTTTCAAACAAGTACTCTTTAGACAATGGATCTCTTCTCCTCTCTCTCTTGCCCTCAACTATCTTTCTGAATAAGAATCACCATGGCCATAGTCAAAGCTGAACTAAAATCAAAATTCCGATTCTACGTATGCAGTCAGCAGCTCGTGCCATTTGGTCCACCCATGCTTTCCCCTATTGGTTTGTAACTTACAGGCGTACACTCGGCAGATGCAAGCTCAGCAAAGACCAAGTATAAGCACTGAAATAGCACTAGAGAAAGGTACAACGATAACGGCTCGCTCTTGCAGTACCAATATTTCAAATAATATTCAACGGTTTCCGCACGTCTTGATATGAAAGTTAGTATAACCTCTCGGTCCTATGCACCATTGGAATGCAAATTGCGGGTATGAGAGGCGAGTGCATTATTTGAAATCGAATCCACAAGAGTATTCCATTAGTCACGCCCGCACTCGCAGAGATACGGCCCTCGCATACAGATCAGGCACGCAACTGTTTTAATGCACCGGCACTAGCGGCGTCAGCTCGAGCTTGGCTCAGAGAAAAACACGAGTAGTTTGGCACTTTTTTCTTGCCGAGCTTTACATCTGAAAGCCGAAGAGAGAGGGAAAAAGAGACACAAGGTGATAATTCCAGCTCGGAGACACGCGGAACTGAGTATGTATACGCAGCGTCAAATTGTGCACCACATCGCGACACGCTCTCTCTCTCTCTCTCTCTCTCTCTCTCTCTCTCTCTCTCTCTCTCTCTCACTCTCTCTCGTGTGGCGGAAACCATGTAGTGCGCGAAATTGATATGTGTACTTAGAAGCTATTACCTTGACGCCACGCAGTGTCAGCTGTTGCTGCTGAAAGTATATTGTCGTGTATATTATCGTATACGGGTGCTGAGAACCGCGTGCTTCGAGCTTGCACACTGCTGTTGTTGGCAACAGCAATCTGTGCAACGCGACGCGATTCTTTCCGTGATAATGAGCTAACCGTACATTCGTAAAGTATGGCAGGTATGAATTTTTGCCGAATGCTTTTGCAGACCTACTGTTCGTTTCAAGGAAGTAGCTGTGCTTCGATTATACGAGCAGAGCAGTGTGAGATCCAGCTTTTGATGATTCCGTAATGATTGGCGTGACTAGAGTACACAAAGCCTGGAGAAGAAAATTCCTCATATGCGTGTAGTCCATTCATTTTTAAACGTGACAGTTCAGTTCTTCGTGCATAAATGCAATTCTAATGTAATCTCAAACCCAATGTAATTGGCCTGAATGACAAAAGTCTCAAGAGCATCGACTAGAACTCTATATGCAACGATCCTTTACCTTTTGATTATGATCGATCGTATTGGAGAACAATTAATTTGGTAAATTTGGAAAACCCACCTCTAGAACTCTTCATGACTATTCCCATGCGTATCGAGCATACCAAAAGCTGTAACCCAGAATTCAAATTTTTTACACATCACTAGATGGCGTAGCTATGATCACCCTCCTTCGGAAGTGATCCAATCAGGTCTCAATTACGATACGAGACTAATTCGAGTAGGGCTAGTACGTTGGCAATGAGAATGTACAGAAACCAAATCTCGCTAACGATATGATACAATAGGTTTGTTCAAGAATATGGACTAAACTCTCTTGAACCGTGTTCAATCATGAGAGAGAGTTCCCTAACCATTCTCAAACTTCCCATCGAGAACTTTCCACACTGCTCCATTCTTAACACTGTCAAGAATGAAGTGAGTTGTAGTTTAGCTTGTGGAAATCATGATAAATGACATTCAAAACGAGTCAGGCTGTGCAGAGTCACAATTTCCCACAGATAAGAATTGGAAATTCTTAGTCAGAAAATCAAGTGGGGATTGGATGAAAGAATGTTCCGACGACTCGTTGCAACAGACCGTGAGAGCATACAAGATTCAACCGAAGGCAAATGAGTTCACAGCACCTGTAGCGCACTGGGTCAAAAGCTACAGAGTGCTTTTTCTCATCTGTGAAAGAGAAACTAAGGAAGAAAAGAGTAAACGAGATCTTTTGAACGTGACCTGCTCGTATATAAAGTTGCAGGCTGGCATTGCAATATCGTATGCCAGGCCTATTGTATTCCAAAACGCCATCAATCTTCATCGCATTACATCGAAACGAATCTCAAGTGAATAGATATGGAGCAATTGCTCTCATCAACGTGGCAGAAGAATCTCCACTGCACCCAATTTCTCTTCCGCAATGATCGTGCGCCAAACCCTCCTGCAACCCTTCGTCTCTCATCTTACATCCCATGCATCACTGAATTGCAGAACTAGATAAATCGAGAACGCTGCAACTCGAAATGCAGCAGAGCCAAAGAATCTCATTAGTTTATCCTTACGCAATCAGATGAATTTCTCGTAGCACGTTTGAAATAGATCCGCGCGCCTCACACACTCATCTCTGAACATTGAGTCGCAATCGGTGCACCTCCAAGATACGATGGAACCCCAAAAAGCAGCTAGACAATCTTCATGTGCGTCTAGCTAGAACCATCCATCTCAGAAGGATCTGAAGCTCGAAGCAGCTAGAGTAAAGGACAAAGAGACGGAGCAATTACAAGCCACAGCCACCGGCAGCAAAGTTCATCATCCAGCTCGTGTGATCCCATTTCTCTCATACCCTGCGCCCCATTGCGTGAATTTATGCACAATCAGCAGGTCGACCAGCGCCGACGGCCTCACACTACCCACAAACATCCGATGCGACCCACAACTGCTACGAGGGCCCAGATTGCCCGGAGCCGTTAACGAAATCCGCAACTATATCGACGGGGGCATGTCTCTGTACACCTACACGTATATGTGCTCGGATGAAATTGCGCTGGCGAGAGAAAGGAAGATGGATGGGTGGCTCTGCTGGCCCGTTACAAAAGCTGTCTCTGTATAATGGCACTTGCCGGCGTATCGAGTGTGGGATACGGTAGATAGTCCATGGGCTCTCGGTGCCAAGTGTACGCTGAACAATTGAGAGGAGGCCATGGGAGGGAGACAAAGAGCTAGACGAGATGGTGCAAGGCTCGAGACTCGGCTGGACGTCGTTATTACTCAGGCCGTGAATTTATTGTGATTGCGAGAGAGCAGCTGGACCGCGAGTGGGATACCGTGATACTTTGAGCTTTGCTTGAGGCAAGATGGAAGGTGGTCGCATTTGCAGTCTGCGTTGAGGTGACGTGGGACCTCGAGTTCACCTGCTTACATGCGTACCTTGGATCGTGGTTTCGGTCTTTGGAAAGGTCAGGACATGAAACAGCATGAAAGCACATATTGAAATGGCTCACTTTAATCTTACGCGCCGTTATTACGAGAGCACGTTGAAGGTACTGTGCTCACATGTTACTTATCACCACCTTGCTGGACTGGTGAAGTGTTTCCAAATTGCCCGCCTCTCAAGTTTGTGTTTGTTCGTTGCCGTGACTCTTCGTGACGGATGCCAAACCGACGAACCAGGAATTTGGGAAGGTCTGAAAACTGAGACAGTTTCTCATTTTCATACAATACGAGAACATAATGAAACTGAATCCAAGCTACTCGAGCATAAGCCGTTGTCACGGAGAAATATTTTTACCCATATGATGAAGTTCACTCAGTATTTGCTCCACGACAAAGGAAAATTCTGTGGGATCCACAGGGTTTGAGATTTTTTTGACTAATTCTTCCAAAAGTCATTTAAAACTACAATCCAATTCTTGCAGATCTTCTTCCTTGTTATCAGATTACTTCTTCCACGTCTCCAAAATTCTTGTGGCTGATTTCTCCAAGTGTTGGAACAACTGTGCCCCAATCAATTCCATATCTCCCTTTTTTCTTTATCTAATTGATTTATCAGAAATTTTTGGGTTTGAAAGGCTCCATCCTGAAATTTGAGGATTGAGGTCAACCATTCAGATGCTATTTGAAATAAAAGATTTGAATAATTTAAAGGCACAAATCATCTTCCTGAGAAAAATTTGCCATATATTTTCAATTGATGGACTTCTCTAGGAATGAGAACAATCTCGTAGTCAATTAATTCTCAATCATCAAACTCTGATTTCGGAAACCATGTAGCGAGGTATTCTTACTCTCATGTTGATGGTGTTACTTGGAATTCATCCAACTCTTGAATAGGGAAGATTCCTCGATTCATATTTCTGCTGCAAAATATTGAATCAAACTCGCAGCCGCTAATGACAGAATCCTTTCAAAATATCTGCAAAATTCCCATAAAAATGTAGAATCCCCGAGTCAAAAATAATTCCACTAGAAATTTCAAGTTCTCAAGATTTTCCAGAGGAAGGTGACTCTCTGACACAGTACTTTCACGTGAAATCTATGTGTTGATCGACTCATCTGCTGTCCTGTGCAAGAAATAACGTATGTCACGTTTTGTCGAAATTGAGATAAGAATACCCTCATATGAATCTCATTGAGCCCCATCTGACGGTATTTGCGAAACCTCCAGATAAAGCTTAGTTACTCAACTATAAATTTAAAACGTTTACAAATTCTCAGAACCATCTCTATGACATACAGAGCCTCGAAACACTCACTCAAAAGAATTTCTTGCCCTTTGAGGCCATCCAAACGTCTCGGAAATGTATTGATTTACGAATGATAGCTGCGACTCGGAGACGTCACGCTCGCTTATAATGCCATACCGGAGTCACTAAAAGCAGACTTCCGCAAATTCGATGGCTCGACCATGTTTGTTCGAAGACCGAGCAGAGGTGAGGAAGATAATGTATGATCAGACAGGAGAGTGCACAACGCGAGCAGCTTTAGCAAGCGAGCCCTGTCCATTAAGTGATTCGCTCGAGCGTTGCTAATTGCCGCCTCGCGGACCGGGGCAGTAATGAGATGGCCTCAGCGTATCGAGCTCTTACACACAATGTCGAGAAAGAGCTGCTAGACATACACTCGAAGGCGGGAGTACTGTTATAAGCCGCTATGCTCATACGCTTTACTCGCGCTGGGGCATAAAAAGACTGTCTTCAGACGCTGATGCGCGCAATTTTTTTGCCTCCCCGACTGCTTGTGTGGAGCCCCCTCTGGTCTAAATCAAATATGGTAGTAATGTCTCATTAGAATCGCGCGGGAAACTTGAACGGATGGGCAGCCGTCTTCCCTTTGCATTCTTTTTTTTTCAGAGTACACGAGGTATGCGCTATCGCAGAGCGATGAGCGAGCGTAGCGCATATATCTAATCGTAAAGCGAGGGTACATCCGTGAGGGCGTCAGGTTCATACCCGAGAAAATTCTCGTGGGCTATGGTTGTTATTTTAAAAGGGTTTAATTGATCTGGGAAGTACTTGAGATTCTCCATGAATCAGTGCACCAGTAGTCCCAAGTCGCATTTCCTGTGGTGTGATGATTCTCGTTCATCGCTTTTTGAAATAAAAAGAATTTGAAGCACGGATCATGAAGTTTCATTTATGACCGCAAGAGTTCTTTGTCTAATTTATCGCCTGAGTTACGAGGTAACAATCTCAAACTGACCATCAACTCTTTCTCACGGATAATCGGCAGAAAGACGATATTCTATTGGGAAGAAAACTCGTTTTGGCGGCAACCATATTGGCCCGTTTGATTAACATGTAGTTCGTTTGGGATGTGGCCATGTTGGCTCTCCGCTGCCATCTAATTTAATACGGAGTTTACTTCCCAATACGGTCTTCTATTCCTTATGAAATTTGGAACATGACAGACAATCACTCGGTCTGAAAACAGTAGTCTGCGTCCCAGAAAATCCAGAGACCAAGAATTTCGTACTCGTGCAAGGCACCTAATCTCGCGAGGAATTTTTAGTTTCGAACAAACACTAATCGAAATATCATGAGTTCTAGCCCGTCAAGAATGAGGGTAAAATGTTTACCGCAGTGTCCCGCAGCGCTGTGGTTCATCTCGCGAAAATTGTCTCGCAATTCGTGGCTCACGCATAATCTAAGAATCTACGTATGACTTGCCACGACCAGTGAGTTTTACATGGAGTTACGTGACTGGCGCTGCCCCATCGCATGATTGCGCGGTTTACGACGTATAGCTGCTCTTGATGAGCGAAGAAAGCTCGCTGCACCTCTGACATACGTGTAGACGATTCTGTGATGTAGGCACTCGTTCTAGACGGTCCTTCCCTAATCTGCTCCTACACTTTGTGCTCATTAAAGATGATTTTTCGTGAACGTATTACCGGTTCATGTAAATCAGTAAATTTCAACTCTAATCGTGTGAGATCTAAAAACTTCCACCTTAATTATTAGCGAGGATATGAAAAGTCGTGACTTGCGTACGAAAGAATGGAAAACCATGCCTTACTCGACAGGATTTAAGAGATTATGTTTCATGCTTCAGAAAATAGAAAATTCAATTTGAGAAATGGGCTGATCAAAAACCATTCGTCGTGAGCTTTTGAGATTGAAAGCTCGTATTTCAGAGAGTTTACCAAAGAGGTCGGATTCTGAAAACTCTGTCAGTTGCTCATATCTCAAGAAAAACTCTACTCTCGAAAATGAATAAACCTTTCGCAACTCGCATAATCGAGTTGAAAAATGTTCGAATCGTGATGTACCGGTCCACTTTTTCATTATACAGCTAATACAAGGTACGACTTCATTTCCCAAACCATTCAAATTACTACCTTGACAACAAAGTCTACGAGCTACGGCTCTCCATTCTCTAAAGCTCTCGACAAGTGATTTCTACAAATCAGACGATCTTTGAAATAACTTTCTGGCTCACAAACAGCGGCTATAGATTGCAATTGAAATAAAATTTTCCGCGCTCGTAACAGAAAGAGAGAGCTTCGGATTTTTTAAAAATTTTGAAACGAGCCTCCCAGCTCTTTTACGTCGAATTTGTGAGCGTAGGTATGCATAGCTATGCCCAAATTGTCAGATTAGTCGCATCGAGTAGAAGAGCTCGCAGGATCATCTGACGCAGTCAACACATACGTTGCATCCCCCATCACGTGTGAGCTCACCAAATCGCAGAAATTTAGTCGCATGTTCTCCTGATTATGAGACGAGGTCGGCTCTTTTGCCGCCGTTTCTCGATCGTCCACGACGTCCCGCAGCCCATATCCAACTTCTGCGGTCTCTCCGAGACGAGATGAGACAGACAAGAGACTCTCGTCTCGGGAAAGTCGTCCGGAGAGTCCAAGACTGACGCGCGCCGAGTGCGTTGATCTCTCTCATCTCTGTACACCGGCGCGATTGAATTGCGGCTCAAGCTGCATCGCGAGCTTGAATCTCGTCGGTGCGTCTCTCTACTCACTGCCGTGCCTACTATATATACCAGGACAACGGGTATCGCTAGAGTTCCATCTTCTTACGCGTTGTGCAAGCAACTTTTTAGATTCAATTTTGCGGGCCTCTGGTCGAATATTCTATCCATGGAGTGGGGCAAGTGTCAAAGTGTAGAGCATTGCTCATTGTAGGTTAGGACTCATTGAGTTTGCAAGACGAGTCTGTCGCGAGATACCCCAAGAAATTGATGGAGGCGATCCTGGTTGGTTAGCTTTGTGACCTCACGATGAGCAAGATGCAAGATTCTACCCTCAAGATCTGTAGGTCATTGATTATTTCTGGTTATGCATCGCGCGTCGAGCATTCCTCATCAATCTTAGTCCTACCGTGACTCTAGAAAGATCCTAAAATTTCTCCAGATTTGAGATATCCTCCGAGAAAAGTAATTCAACCTCTGCTACCATCGACACCGAAATATCATCACGGTCAATAACATACACATTTTTCATCCCTCTGCCGCACGGAAACTCGAGCTTGATCGAAAGTATTCGTAGGAGCAAATCGAGTTTTGCCAAACGAATGCTCGAAAACAAGCTCGCGAACCGAATTCACTTAGCGAATATCGCGTTCGCGACATTCCTCGAGATGCCAATCGGCAATTTTTCCCGCCTCGCGCGCCACAAGTGAAATTCGAGAGTTCCCCGTCGTCGGATTTCGAATAATTTAAAATTCAAAAATCGCCTCGGCGCTATATCTCCACTCGATACAAACACCTCATAAATATCTACATGACCCACCGAGATGACTGCGCCCGATACAGGAATCCCGAAGCTCTGCAAATTTTTCTTCGTCTCCTCGACGTACCACCCATACGCGTTATCTCGCTTCGCGTGCAATCGACGAAAGCGCGACTCCTTCCGCGAGACGAATGCGAATCGTCTGCTCGCTCCGAGATGGCAATCGTTCGATAGATCTCGCGAGCCCGTGTATACCTCCTCGCGAGCCGGAGTCGCTCATTAATTTGAATTCCCGCTCGTTAGAGCTCTCAATGGGGTCGTCAGCGCGCACTCGAGATCCCACTCGCTCGTTGGCAGGCGCCGAAACTGACCCCTTCTATATGCATGTATAACGGCGCTTGGCTTCTCGGACGAGACTCGCCGGACGCGAAGCTGACTGTATCAAAAGTGGAGAGGTGAGGAGTGCGTTTGCCGCTTGCGAATATGTGTCACGATTAAGGGTCGTATTTTACGCTCGAGCGTCGCGCTCATTAGATCCGTAACCCGTTTGTGTGCCGAGTGCGAGTATTCGTCGCGAGTCACGAGTTTGTCACTTTTTTGAGGATACTATCTAAATCCGTTCGAGTGAAAATCCACTCGAGACGAGTTACTCGAACAGTTTTAGAGAGTACATTTGCGTTCAATGCCGAAGATCCATACGATTTTGGATCAATTCAGGAGTACACATCCAATGGAGCAATGCATCGAAGCTGCTTCCATACTGTGCTCTATTATATGAAGAAGGCCCAACTATCAAACTCCACCCTAAACTGCCGCTGCTTAAAGTATGGCACACCTGAGCATTTCTCAAACAACCTGCCATTAGGCCATCTAAAATGCTTATTTCGAGACCTTTTCAAAATCAACTGGGATGCATTTTATTTCTTTGGAGTAGAGTTGAGCTACTTTGACTATACGGAAACTGAACTTTAACCGAGGTCGCGACAGACTATTCAATTCCCCGTACGCACCTATCGCATATGGCGCTAACTGGTAACTGTTTGCAATCGGTAGGATATTCCGGTGTGCTTGCATGGATGTATTTTAAAAGTCATAGAAAGGTCCCCAAAATGAGCTACGATACGTGCCTTTTTCATATTGTGAATCCAATTCATGACTATTCTGCAATAATGAAAAATATGGTACATTTTTTGGTAAAAGTTTGCAGAGCCTCTCCTTGCAATTCTTCTGAGTACTCTCAGATCCCAGGGTTTAATTGATATACTTTGAAACTGATGTGAGGAAACCATGGGCGATTTTGAATCGGTACAGTCAACTCACTTCGGGAATTTCCCTTTACTATCGGGCAGAAATTGTATTCTGCACTTTCAAAATGAGTATTTTGAGAATGAGAGGAAAACAAAGGAAAACAGATAAAGTCGACTGAAATAAATCGATTTACATTTATTTTGTTAGACTTTGAGTATAGTAATGAAGTAAGTTCAATTTTCGAAAAAGTTAACAGATTGACTCAGAGTAGTATAGCAAAGGTGTTCGCTATTCTGCATCAGTAATGACTCTTGCAAGAATCCCACTCCCACAGAATCCTTAGATAAGTCATTCCATAATTATGCAGTCCTAAATTTGGTATTTCCTATCTGTGACATCCGTTCCCGAATTCATATTCCGACAGCATATCTTACAGATAACTGTTGTTCAGGATCGAAGTGGACTAGCTTCACTCTTGAAAGTAGAAAAAATGAGACCAAAAGCTTTTCTCAAACCGAAGAAAAAGAAGATAAACTCGGCACGACATGTCTCTTATAATCTTTGCGGTGTAATCTAGCTTAGAAAATTATGTCTAAACGTCTTCAAGATGTTGTCTCATCGCAAAGAACCAAACTCCGCGGAGTTCCGAAGATCGTCTTGATCTACTTCGATCTTGAATAACTCAATGAGCTATTGATTGTTTTCTTATGATTGAATTGCGCATAGCCTCTACTACATTGAATCCTCCCGTCCACAAGTAAATTAATTCATGAATCATATGTCTAATTCTGGGAGTGAACCTCAATCACTACACGTAATATCCGATACGTTTTCAACTTTACTTGCACTCATAGAAAGAACTCGAAAATCGTGAGACGACTCTTCTCTGGCGAAGTGAAGTATAATATATGGTGTGGATTTTCAAGTGCAAGATGCGGATCGCGGTCATCGACACTGTATACATGTGGTGCGCGTAAGAGCGTGAAGAGTTGGTTCTCAGCCGGTTATACTCTGGCGATTTCACCTCGCGCATCCGCAGACGACGTTACGAACGCTCTTACCCTAGAAATACCGACTGAGATCATCTCCAACACGTGCATCTATTGATGTAGGTCCGGAGGTGGTGCGTACCGATTGTGCGGCATTACATAAGTCAAGTATGTTTTCAAAAACATGGTCACATCGTACAGCTAGCTGGCACTCTCCAGACGAACGTGCTGTTACGGAAGCTTGTTTCAAATGTTCTGTCTTCTGTTAATGATTGTTCAATATATACTGGCATATTGTTATTGGGTCTTTTACTCGCCAATCAGCGAAGATTGAGCAACTGGCTCAAAAATCGTGAAGATGAAGTGGAGATTGGGTGAATGCATCAAAAATGAGCAGAAGGCTCGAAGAGAGCTTCCTATAGCTTATTGACGGAGGTTCCTGAGCGAGGAGCATAGAGCTCCTCGTGCTCAGCGCGAGAGCATGAGGCTCTTTCCGTCTCCGTTCGGTTATGAGACTGCGGGAGCATAAGGTTCCATTTGTTTTCAGGATTGGTTGGATCGCGAGAGCGCAGAGTTCCTTCCTCGATAGGCGTTTCTTGTTACAGGTCCCAATCAACGAAGCCCAATCGTGCCGAGCATTGATATGACAAATTCAACAGCGACTAGAAAAAAATAAGAATGACCGGTCACTGACGGTCCGTTTTAGTGCACATACGTGCAAATTCGTAGCCTTTGATTATCTGAACGTCGGATTATTCAGTGTGAATAAATCGAGATTTCTTTCGAATCACCTCCTCATCATTTCTTCAGCTGCGTGAGTAACACGTAGATTTTGGTTCATACGCGCCGATCCTCTATTTCCCTCAACAGGAATTGAGCTCAGCGCGATGAAAAGTCTGGAGAATAACTCGTAGACGCTCCATAAATCCATCGGACTCTCCGGATCCGATTGCTCAATAGCATTCTCATGAACAGACGTACTGAATGGCGTTTCTAATAATTACTAAAGAGAGAGCTCGGCTTGCATACGCGCAGAATACATTTTCGGAAGAGCGACAATGCCCGCTCTTGTGCAATATTCATCCGTTGTGCTAATATATGTCACGGAAAAGTGACGAGTACACAATACAGAATATGCAGGGATACAAGCGTGAAGCTTTTGTCGTTTTCTTGGACGATAGCGCGCCAAATACTTTTTGGATAAGGCTTTTAGGAAGAAATTGTTCGCGAACGGATTATTGCCGATGACGAAATGAACGTCGACAGTCAACAAGAGCGGCTCGATAAACTAGATGAATGGTACCGTATTCTGAGTCCCTTGGACCAGCTAGTTTCTCTGTAGCTCCGAAATTCTATATTTTTATTGGAGTGAGTTGGATTTTCATCAGACAACCTAATCCGAAGGTTGGTCCAGACTTTTCCGAGCTGCATCCATTACAACGAACGGAATCATCTCATTGTTGGAGCTAGTCAGAAGATAACAGAGGTATCAGGAAAAATTTAACGTGAATCTTCGATGGAGGGATTCGATTATTCAATCATCAATTATATTTCTAACGACGTCTGAGACCTGGAGTGAGATTACATATCGTAAGCGAGGGATTTTGGTAGCGTAAAAATACATAGAATCAATCAACGTTGGTGGCACGTTTATGCTCCCTTGGAAAACGATACGTACAGACTTTCATTGAAAATCGATTAACCAAAGCAGACGGAGACGCAATCAAATTTTGATTGCTTGGCGTAATATATGAATTAAACTTCTGACCCAGAGGAACCACCACGATCCTCACTCCCACAATTGTGATGAGTGGATTGAAGATTCCCTTCGGTTCTCAGCTTCAACAGGAAGATCCCACCGAGAATAAACCGAGCAAAACCAAAACAATCAAAATGTTGACAAGCCATTCGAGAAAGCTCAAATTTGAACGAGATGACAGAGATGCGCCTCATTCTCTCGAAACTAATTCTATTCGTTGGAGTCCCGAGTGAGATTATCGATACAGGCTACTACCGCACCACGTGCCACATCTAGTTTCCCAATTAGAATGCTCTGAAAATTCTGCAAAAGGGAAATTCATCGCGGCGAGGGATCACACTACACCCGGCGAACCTCCAAACAATTCAGAGCACGTGCCGTCGATATCACAAACTCTCCGTAGATAAATCGACAGAGCTTACTCTCAGAGTGACTCGAATTTCCAGGAAAGGAAGCTAACGATTCCGTGCAATTGCCAATTCCTCGGCGATACAGGCACTGCTCGCACGAGCGAGAGCCGCTCTAGGACACAACGGGCCGCTGTCGAAAATGACGAACGAGCTTCGGCCTCTTGTATGGCGAGAGAATAGCGTAACCGGGTGAAGCTTACTATCACGCTGTCCAGAGCATACAAGGGACTGAAGTATTTATCGTCGCAACTATGTGGACGACATCATAGCATATGCAACCAGGTCCGAAGTGCACAACGAAAATATCTAAGGTGAAAGAGGTGAGCGAGAGCTTAATGGAGAAAGCGAGGAAGTAATCAGGCCAGGCGAACTTGAAATAAGCGCAGGAAGCTGTTCGATGATATTCCAGCAAAGTCGAGCTTGAGTGAGAGAATGAGCGGAGAGCCGAGTCGGTTGTGGGAAGATCCGACCTACAGAACTAGTGTGTATGACAAGTAGATGACTGCAGAAGCTTTTTAGCCAAGGACATGCGAGAGAACAGAGCAACCAAAAGGCACAATTACCAAGATGTCATTTTTAATTTTTTGCGGTCGGATTGAGCCACTTATAAATTTTATCGAAATCATCGACTAGTTTTTTGTACCGTCAAAACTCATAAGAAAGAATCAGAGGGCTCTTCATAAATCTCATTTTTCGAGATTTCCGTTAGATACCAGAGCAACATGTTCCAAGTTATAGAATTGGCTTGAAATGTTAAAATATGGACTACTACTACTTGCCTAGGTTCGTTTCCAAATAAAGTTACCTTTTTAACTGCTTGAAATGGAAATTCATTCAGCTAAATTACTAACGATCGTCCAAGCGTTGGCAAACCAAATGAATGCATTAATGCTCTATGTCGACGATCATACCCAAATTGCGATTGACTGTCCCTGCATCTGACATGATGCCAAGCACAACGCCTGTCATGGATACAGAAGCTCCGCGAGTCTAAATTCGATCAGAGAAATTGCTAAGCTCAGAGAGCGGTTGTCAGTCATATTCGTATGCAATACTCATCAGTGGAGGAATGGATCATCGTATAGCCGATGAAACATATACTTAGCCCAAGGCGACAGTTAACGGAGAAGAGAGTATAGAGAGTTTCCATGTACAATCATTCTATCCTCGTGCACGCGAATACAGCGTACACTTCGATCTCGTAGCGTCAATTATGCGCAATGGTCTGTTATACATGAGCTCGGCAAGTCCGCTTCGCGATCTCTAATGAGAAAATAACTGAATATAATGAGACGCTAGATATCGCATAATAACACAACGTACTCATATACTCTCCATCTACCCTCTCGCGAATACACGCGTATGAAATTAGTTTATGATTTATCGCCGCGAGCTGCTCATAAATTTTATCGATTTGATTGATTCGCACCGTGGCTTTTCCCTGCCTTCCGTGCGATTACCACCGGAGGCCCATATCTCGCGGCCAATTGTACGGATCACACTTTGTATTGTGTACTATTGCTGTTACTATGTGTGGCAGCCGTAGCCGATGAATATTGACCCGGGTGAAAAAAAAACAGGTGAACACCGACTCTATCTGCTGCCTCGAGCGAGAAAAAAATGAAAGCAATTATTCGTGCGCTTGTGTGCCTACACCCACGCGTCCGTACAGCAGCTCAAGGTGAACTCAAAACGCTCGTCAGGGTAATCTAACGGTAAGTTATATGTACATCACCATCACTGGGATCGTGGAACACCTTCACTGATTGGTGATAAAAGCTACTTCTCAGGCAATTTTCATATGTGGCACACGAATGCTCCACCCGCGCATCATACACAAATCGATTTCCCTGTTCATCAACACGATTCAGCTCACTTGGGACTGAAAAATCAAGTATTACCGTCACGATTCCGTCATACAGCTCATTGAATCAGACATTGCGATCATACATTTCAAATCATTGTTCGAAGCACGAAAATTGATCGCAAGGTGGGATCAACCAGAATACAGATGTCCTGATTAGAGGGCTCAATTTCGTCTCTTCGCATGCTGGTCTCGTTCAGCTCTGCATGGCTGGCGAGACAGTCAACTGGCTCAACTTTTCTCGCTCCAGCTATTCTTTACTGTTTAGATTGTCCAACAAAAATGTAATATTGAGGATCAGAAAGGACTGAAGTCATATTCAGTGCTGCCCAGATTTTGGTACTTTCTGATAAAACTCCGTGTCGAGGGCGTCTATTAATAGAATCCTAAGGCAAGGAACACTGTAAAAATAATAGGAAGTTCCTCGTATAGCATCTAATTTCTTATTTGGAAGCTTTACATCATTTTCTTTCATTTCCATTAAAGGACTTGATCCACTTTGACACTGAACAACTCAAATGTCAGCGCATTTTGACCAATTTTCTCAGCTAATGCTCATGAGCTCTATCAAGTGCCGCAAACTCATGTAAGTTTGACATTGAGTGTAGCTCTTTTATTAACGGCTTCTCTACTGCAGTGGACGCAACATTTTTAGTTTGATATCCAGTGAACTATTTATTTTCGATATTTGAAGGTAAATGCTCCATAAATCGATCATAATCATAGGGACGTCTTGCCCATTTCTTTTGCATCGAAAATTCAATCAGTTTCTCTCTACTACGACTGACTGCATTTAGAAAAGTTATCAATTGAGTTAACAGTCCAAGTTGAACTTTTCTTTCTGGCTTGAGCCAACCATTCCAATGAAGCGTCTGAGTGATTATATCAAATATTTATCAGTGACGATTCTGGTGGGAAAATCATGAATTTTAACTCACTATTCGTTTGAAATTGCTTAGATGACATGTATGGCATGAAAGCCTCAACATATTCATTTCGCCATTTTCCGCAGAAAGAGCTTTTCCGCATCTGAGAACTTAAAGCTCTGTATCTTCAGCCATCAGCTCCAGTGGAGAATGCACCTCGAGACCGAATCAAGACTCCCAAGCCTGACGGACAAAGGCTGAGCAGCTACAAGTGGGAAGCTCTGCAGCAATGGTCCATCCACTGAATCAGTGAATCAGGGCCAAGCGAAGCGGAGATAGCCGGCACGCACGATTTACGGCCTGCTCGCTCTTATAACAGTAAAGAGCCACTACTGTACACCGAAGCAATTGTCGCGTGTGCGAGCTGTATCGCACTGCGAGTATCGCATTATAGGAATTCGCAAGCTCCCGATTTCTCTCGTGCACTGTTGCGCGCGCGACTCTGCAGCGGAATAATCGGCCGATACCCGGGGAACGCGGAATTGCAAGGACCGCAAGCCTCCCCCAAGTGCTAGCAGCAATGTCGGTGTATACGTGTGTGGGTTGAGGAGCATGGGTGAGTCCAAGTCGAGGTCCAAGTGGCTGAACTCGATGAGGGGCTAATGCGAATTCGATGCTCCCGGAGTGCGAGGATGTATAGCGGGCCCGCAGCCTTTGCGGATTTTTCGCTCAATTTGTCTGCTCTCCGACCGCTGGACCAGATTAGCGGGACTCGGGGAGCGAGAGAGAGGATGGCTCTTGAACTCGAGAGCCGCGGTCAGCCCAAGGTTTTCGTGCGGTCGGAGAGCTTACGGTGTATTGTAGCACTGCACGTGATCTCGCGTGATAACTTTTTCGACGTTTTTTGTCTCCCCTTCTCGTGGCCCAACTCGCGAGCATGTACGTGCAGGATGTGATCGCATAAGACGATTATGAGTCGCGCACGTGAGTATGTGAACTAGTGAGAGCACGTATGGAGTGCACTGCAATGAGTATCAAATGAGCATAAGACTCACAGACCCTGGACTTTTTTGTCACGGTCGAGAGTATTTCCAGTGTCATGCTGGAAAGGGCATTGGACATTTGTCATCCAAGTTCCTATCCGATTCTTGTACTATCAATCCACTCAGTCTCTCTGCACTCGAACAGTTCTGGATGTCAAGATACAGGAATTACCACCAGCGCCAAGCCTGAAGCTGACCAAAACACCTCCAAACAACATACGAGTATTCCATCCATACTCAAGATAGACACCTCGTGTAAAAACAAAGGCTGCTGAGCGACAACAGAGTCAGTTCGTCTCCCAGCCAATCTTGGAGTAGCTCTCGGCCCAGGAAGTCCCACCAGGTCTAAATCGGCTCTTGAAATGAGGCTCCCCGGTTCCTCGCACACGCGCAGAGTAACCGGAGATGGCGAGTCCACCTAGATGACCGGTAGCACCACGTCTCCTCGACAAATTTATTCCCTGAAAGGGACGAGGAGACCATACCGATTCGGTGCATGCACGTATAATACAAATACAAAAGCTACCGTGGCTCCGTTGACAAGGTCCTGGCCTTCAACACAGAAGGTCCAGGGTTCGAATCCCGGCCGGCACCATTGTAAATTTTTGCATAAGTGCCTTTTCGGTGGCTTCGGTGGTTTAGAGAACCCAACTAAAACTGTAGGTTCTACAAAATGACCTTGAAAAAAGGTTGAGAATGCGTTGATTTAGAAGAACAATACATACACAGACATTAAAATATCATACAAGACCCACCCCAACACGCCCAGAGAGTTTTACCGGGGATTGTGTACGGTGAGGGCTACCGGAGGGAGTACTACCTCCGGAGAAAGTTCTCGAGGGTGAACACTTGCCTACCCGATCAGCGACCACGATGTAGAAATGAATGAGTTACCAGAGAGTCGCCGTACTAAAGGCATTCAAATAAATTCCCTCCAAACCCATGTGTTTAATGAGTATTGAATAATTTTCAATAATTACAAATTCAGATTTACTTACATGGGGAAATTCGCTTATCTTATTTTCACAAAATTTTAGCTTTCTAGAAATATTGATTCTCGCAGCGTATTCTCTCAATATTGAGTTGTATTCAAATTCGAATATTCGCTCCTGCGCGGCGTGACCGTCCGTTGACGCGTCACAGCTGTTCCTCAATTTCGTTCCTGCTCTACTCATCCCATTTCATCGTTGGGCATGACAGCCAGCAGCTCGCCTGTGCTCACTGTCATTGTATTAGCGATTTTTAATAAACGCAATTATCTTGATTAAATAGTGGGTGATCATTTCCCCAGCCTGATCGAAGCCGCCGTGACCTAGTGGATAAGGTCCTGGTCTCCCACGCGGGAGGCCAGGGTTCGATTCCCGGCCGGCACCACTGAGATTTTTTCTCACGTGCTCTTTACGGCGGTCTCGGTGGTTCGGAACGCACCTTAAGCTGTAGGTCCCCCTCACCGAGGTGAAATCGGTAGTTGGCAGTTGCTGACGCGCTGGTTGAGCGTAACTCAACCCCACGCACATAGGTGCCGTCTGGATA
>JAPYYZ010001405.1:0-15435 GCA_030522705.1 Eretmocerus eremicus
ACGCGCGCTAATTGTACGTCAAAGGTATACTTTCAAGCTTCAATACGCGCTCGATTTTGTTTGGAATCCAAGGACAAGGACATTGGCATCGTATCATGGTTCTGAATAATGGTAAATGTGTAATGGACTGGTAAAGTCATTTCTCGTCACTTTTATTGTGATTTTCTCATCCATTCATCAGAAGTTCAAAGTTAAATCAGCTAGCATAGAGCACCAATTCTGGCCCCGTTATATTTATTGGAATCATTGGGCATGGATGCAAATTCTTCAGAGTATCAGTGCGTGAAAATTTAAGGATCTGAAAAATTTCGACAAATGTGCCACCAAATCAATCTTTGCTTTAGCATCCTGATACAAAAGAAAAAGAAATATATACACGAAAGACTTGTTTAATCTTGTTAAAACGCTCTCGCTTGAATTCAAACAAGCTTCTTATGTGTATTATACCCTATATCTATCTATCTTGATTGTACTATTATTTATTTTGAGAGAGCGGAGAACGATCCCTCCATCAAGCATACCGTCAAACAAGAATGATGCGTATTCTTTATTCTGGACCTTGTTTCGTTTTTTATATGATCGTCACGAATTCGCCTAAATCTGTCAAATATTTACATCAGCACTCCGCAATAAATACATTTGCTCGGTGAACGACCAGAGCTTGCAGAGAATGCTTCAACACTTTCGACGCATTTCTACAAGCTTATCATCCACAGCTGGAGGCGTAGATGTGGCGGTCATTGTACCAACAAATAATGTTTCGTCATCCCCAAGCTTGAATAGCTTGATTAGCGAAGACATTGAGCAAGTAAAATCCGTGACCATACATTTTCTCTCGCGCTCTGAGAGTGATAAGAACACTTGAATAACGAGACCACATCAATTTTAAAGGGTCAGATATACAAGCCTACCTGTAGAGATAGTATGATTATTCTAGTCGATTCACTGCACAAAATTATCAATTAGATGGTATTCATAATAAATAATGAATAAACAAATTTGAGATCGCGTACTTTTTTACGAAACAGATAATTAGTCATCAATGGAATTTTGACCATGCATCGTCCGCTTTCATCATTTCATACATATTATGGTAGATGAACCAATGTACCTATATACTTTATTTGGTGTTTCCTTTTCGAGGATACTTGTGTGGATATTGAATTCTTCACAACTTCTGGTCGCGACAAACTTTACAAATTAGAAGAGTGTCAACTTATTGGAACTCCAACTTTCCTGAAACTCGGGGACGTTTTTCGATTACAAAACATGCAAGAAACCAGTCTTGTTACTAGTGTCCCATCTTTCACATTTTGATATGAAAAAAGACATTCGAAAATTTCAAAGGAATTGGTGATTCGAGAGCCTACCACCCTCTTCTCGTAGACATGCTTTCAACAGTATTATAAATTATAACAATGTCATTGGGAAGCGGGACTGCCGTACTTCTGTGAGTAAAGGGTTTGCTTCTGCATAGATTTTCTCCGCGCCAAAGAGAGCAAACGAACGCGAGGTGCATCCGTGTGCTTTCTGCACGTTCTCTCACAGGTAGCACGTGGTTTTTCATACATCTCTCTGTACAAAAGTCGAGGGGGAACAAACGCTCTGGATTACATCGGCGCATAAGAGACGATCCGTGGGAATGGCGATGCGGTAACAAAAGCGAGTCGCCGCGGGTTTGCCGGGAAAGCCTAACCTCGAGAGAGTCGCGGCGTTGTCTGCAAATTCCTCGATCGGAAACATAACCTCCTTTCCATAGCTCGCGTCGAAGGTTTTTGAAGGAGTGATGCGGGTGTTGGAGCATGGGCGGCTGGGGCGGATCGCGTTCCGGGCGTACTAGAACGAGCCCATCGCGATGATGAGCGACGAGGTGCAGCCGAGCGAGGAGCCGAGCGACGCGAACCCGGGCCAGAGCTCCGCCTCGGCGAGCGCTCGCGTCGTCGCCTCGGCCGATGGCCAGCAGCAGAGGAGCAGCAAGAGGAGCTCCCTCGTCAGCGTTTTCCGACGCAAGGTACAAACGGCGACGACTCGCACCCCTAAAAGCTCTGCGCTCGCGAATCTCATCCTCGCTCGTGGTCAAACATAACCTAGATACCTTGCGCATGTTTGTTTATGTTTGTTTTCATCCCCTTGTAATGAATGCATCCCGCACTCAATACCCATTCTGATGGCATCCCATAATGTTTTATTTGACTCAGTACTCAGTTTCGAAAAGTCGCTAACTTGTGCAATTCCTCTTTACAGTGCGCTCGCTTATACATTTTATGCACTCGACCCTCGCGCTTCACCAATACATGCCAGCAGCAATCAACAATCTTAATGATATGTATTACGCTGCAGTTGCTCGTCACACAGACGTTCCCCGGTTTTTTATTGAGCCTTCCTCCGAAAAGTACTGAATTGTGGACTATTCAACGCAAACGTTTATTCAAAGTGATTCCTACGGGCAATTCAGAGTCGTCGTAATAAAGACGAGCGAATCCGTGGCTGCTTATATAGATCATATATTCGACGGGGAATTACCCCGCACACTTTCAATCGAAACTCTGCAGCTCTGTTGTCTCGACTTTCTATAGTGGGCCTCGGCCTATACATAATGAGTAACTATACAAAATCGAGACAACAGAGAGATCCAATATGCAATTTTCCGACACCGACTAAAATTATTAATATTCCGTTTGTCCGCCCGTATAGAGAGACAATGGCACTCCCGATATATCGCTCTCGTATGGGCGAAACGAGAGACGGAAAGTCAGGCCCACGCGGGGCGGCAAAAGAGTATCTGACATTGCACACGCGTGACGTAAGACGCCGGGCCGCCGCTCAGAGATCCCAAAGCCGAAAATTTTTTCGATATCGAATATCCCATTCATAATCCAGCTCTCGCCACTGTCGCTGCTGCAGTCTCTTTCGTCACTGAATTTTCGAGATGGAGAGCTAGATATAGCATTTAGGTGCGCGAGAGCTCGATTTGGTCGCCGCCGCGTGGGCGTGACGTCAGAGACCCATTAGACACCACCGGGTTCGCGTTCTATCTTCTCGTCGTGTATGCGGATCCATCCATGAGACGAGCTGCGCACAATGCGCACAGGAATAGGGTAGGATAGCGTGCTTTCGCCGAGTGTAGGTGCTTGCGATTGTTATCTGGCTCTCAATCCATGCCGAATCCGTGCACGCAAACAGATCGGTTCGAGGCTGTCGTCGCTGACGGAGTGGCGCAGACTGAGCCGTTTGCTGAGGCCGTCGTCGAGATCGGTTGAGTCCGCTTCTGCGAGTGCTGCTGCTGCGGTTGGAAGTCTCGATTCTTCGACGGTCGAAGCTGTGGAAGCTGGCTTGAAGAAGTCAGAGCTCGAGTCTGAAGCCGCCGCCTCCGCTGATCCAGTTACTGACCCTCCTTTGCTGGCTGGGAGCACTCTGCCCGGTAAAGCCAATTCGGAAATCTGCCCCAATGTCTTCGTGTCTCCCACGCTCCAAGCTTGAAATTCAATTTGACTCATGCTTGTTCATCAAGTTTGTGAAATGTCGAGTCTGTCAAATCGCATAGAGTAACAGTTGTAAAATGTTGACAAAAGCTTTCACAAGAGGTATCGGGATGATTCTTCCAACACCCTTTTGCATTTCGTGCGATGGGCTACAAAATTCTTATGTACCTATTCTTCAGCTAATTTTGAAAACGAATCGACGAGCCAAACTGCTACACCTCGCCTAGATATCCAGGAAAATGAGCCACTCACCGCAGCTAGTAATCAGGAAAACAATCAGATTCCGAGTTCCCCCGATCCCGCCGTCGTGGTGTCGTCTGCCTCGCCGAACGTCGATTCGGTTCATTCCCTTCGCTTAGGTGATGCTTCCAACTGCCGCAATCATCTCTCTTGTTTGACTAAAATCCGTTCTTTATCAGGAATGTCTTCTGATAATCATCAGAAACACGGATATTCCAATTATCTTATCTCTCGTTTTGAATGTTATGCTTCCTGTTTTCTCACTCAAATCAGTACACGCATTATTATCCATGTAAAAAACCAACAGAATGTTCCCAAGACAGACTTAGATACTGGCTAATGTTGCATTTTTGTCATTGTCAATTTTGCCTTCGGGTGCTCTCCGCGCCATGTTCAGTATTTAGCAGAAAAGAATTCGACAAAAATGTCTTAAAAAATGATAGATTACTATAAAATCTACCAATGTTTTTTTAATTATAGGAGAATTAACTGGAGAAGATGGAGTGACAAGTGTTGAAAATTTGAGCTCTAGTGGAATCATTGATAGCGTGTCTGAAAGTGCAGATGAAAGCATTCAGAGTACTGTTCCAAATACTGGTGTTGATGGAGACCTCTTGAGAATACCCTCTGCTGTATATGGAGTTCAAATACAGTAGGCAAAGTATATAAATTTTTATTATCTTTTGCTTTATTTAGCAGCCTCAAAACACTGTAGGGCGATCTATTTTGGACATATCCACCTGGTATGAAATCCCATCCGGTTGCAACTCTTATAGACTTTTGCTTAGTAGAAATCTTCTCAGCAAGACTGAGGTACCGTGTATACTATTGTCAAGATGAGATTTTGAACCTGTGTGTTCCCCATTGTAGTTATGAAGAAAATCATGTCAGTAATTGTGATTTTCCCTGGTCGTATACAATTTTACAGCAACTGTAGCTAATTTTTTTTCACCTCAGTAATTTGACTTTGACGATCTTAAATCACTGAAACGTAATGAAAACAATGTCTCTGCTTAAAGCAGACTTGGACAAATGAAAAATCGATTTGATATGATGATTTGTGACAATTGATCCAATGAGGACTCGTACGCTGACTGCAATTGGAACGTTCATGCGCTATATTTACCACTCGCGATCCCCCTGAACACAGTCATTCTCAAATTGCAGTAGCACCGGAAATGATACGCACGCGAATCTTAAGTATGCACGTGTGCACGATGTTTTAGAAGTCCAGGCCTTCTCGGAGCGCAATTTCTTGGCGAAGCCTTTGTACCCATGCTGTTTGCCACGCAAAGTTCCAGTCTGAATAGCGCATCAAATCTGAGATCGGCAACCACGGAGGAGAGTTTCACCACAATTTCTTCGGGGTAAGGGTAACATTTGATAATGGAAGTTTACACTTAACGTGATGGCATCGATCATTCCTCAGGGGAAAAAGTGAATTAGTTGCGCCAATATTCTCACTGGGCATACTAATCGTTTCATTAAAACTACAGTGTACAGAATTCCCCTATACAATTGTGTTAGTTCGATACCATGTCGAGCAAGTGCGTAGAGATTTACTGATAACATTCGCACGTGACTTGTAACCAATCCGAACCCTATAACGCAAAAATATTGATCGAAAGAAGAAAGCAAATGAGGGAGAATCTGAGTCACTGCACGCAGTGCGGTGCCCCCGTCCGTCTCATTGAACATGCTGCTGCCCTGTCCGGGCAGACTACTCGTGCCCGCGTGCATTTAATACCCGGCGGCTGCATCACGTGTCGTATATGTGGGCGAGTCGAAAGGCGATCAAGCTCTCTCTCTCTCGCTCATTATCGTACTTATGCGTCCGGCTCTCACCTACGTGCGCGCGGTAAGAGTGTAAGTGTGCAATCGACTACTGGCGAAAAAAAATCAAGTAACGGTATATCAGACAAACTCGTCTGCTCGCCTTTGCCATTGACCGGACGTTATATGCACGTACATGTATTCAGATATATACGCGTATTATATAGTTTGAGAAGATTTGTCGCGTCGGACAACACGCGGACAACGCCCGCGCCCTCGTCGTATTTCTCTCGCCCTTTATGTCTCGCGAAACTCAAAGTAGCGAATCATGTGTGCATGCCAGAATCAAAGAGCTTCGCGAAATTCTCCCCCAAATCTATTCTTTAGTCCAAAACATGCACCGAGTATGACTCGTCAATACGCTCTCTTTTCATTTCATCCAAGTTTTCCTGGTGGTACCAATTCCTAAATATATATCTTCTATACACAAAATAATACGGGAGAGTCCAAAAATGAGACGTTTCCGGGAAAATGCGATTTATTTCCCACTAATCCTATCTACAGTTGCGATTCAGTTCGCAGTTTTGGTATCTTCTCATAACTGTTCGAGTTTGAATCGAGTGAACAATATATAGCTTCTGATCTAGAGATGTAATCAACATGGGAAAGTGAAACTTCAGTAGAACCTCTAGATATATTCATGGTCTTTAAAACTCTCGATCACACTAATAGAGAAATGATTTTTCATGATCTCTGCTCACTTCATATTCTTCGCTCCTGCTATGCGGAATGCTAGACCGATTATAACTTTCACAAGAATTGCGAGTTTGAGTATATATACGCATTGAGCGCCGCGATGAGATTCCGCGCAAGGCTTCTTTTTATTACACGCTCGCTGTGCACAGTAGGCCGACGTTCGATATTCTGCATGACTCATTGGCTCTGTGCAACGCCTAGAAATCGCTTGCTCGTCATTCATCAAGGGAACGCGACTAATTTCCCAATCCTGAGGGTGAAAAGTTTGGACCTTGGTTTCACGATTCTCTGTTCATGAAGGAACATGATGCACTCCACATGTTCTGGGATCTCGCTCGTCCAATGGATAAAATACCCAAGACATTCAAACTTTGATATGCTATGGGGCTCTTTATACGTATTTGAATGCAAAGATGCAGAGAATTTGTGAATTGGACACGCTTTCGAAAATTTGAACCTCACTAGCATCACATCAGAAGCGATTTTCTGCAGAGATGTGGCTGACATGACAAACAACGATATAAGACATGATCAAAATCACACTGAGGAGTGTTCCATTGTGCTTTATGGTTCATTTATCTCGAGTTCTCCTCCCTTGATCAATGATGTTGTATCCGTCCATCACTACAACCTTGGGGAATTAAAGAATAAACGGCTGTGTCTTCTCCCCGAAAACGCAAATGAGAAGCATTTCATAGCAACTTCCGCAAAAATGTGAATTTTGATTTCTATCATCTTTGTGACGAATGGCTTCATTATATACACCAATTTCTCTCTTCCGGATTAGTTTCTCTCTCATTCTCTCATTTTACTAAAATTTGCTTAAACTCTTGTAAAAGCGAGCATTAGGTCTGGATCATACTGAGATTTCCACAATAATTCTTCTCTCCGTTTATCAAATTAAATATGCTTAGAATTCTTTTGGCGATGATAATCATCAACCTACAATAAATTTTAACGATTTAATCGTGCATGATTTATTGAAAACGAGAAATCTTTCCGAATTAGCTTTTTGGGCATAGATAAAATCTCTTGTGGAAATTGGATAGTCTGGCTGGTGCAATTCTCATCAAGTATTGGTGAAAATCTGTGCTTAAATCCATGCATCTCGTAAGATATAAAAATGGATAATGCAATCCTCGCCAAATAAATTTGTAGGCATGTGAAAATGCGTACTTTATGTAATGAATCGATATGCTTCATCGAGCTAGTAAATAATTATGTGAATTACAACCAGCTTCCTTCATTAACTTTCACAAAAGTTATCGAGGGAAATTATAAATTCACACAATTTCTTCCTAGAAATTTGAAAGTTGAGAATTTTCTTATTCTGATACTAATATATTTGGCTCTTCTGAGAGGCTCTCGTGTAGCTTTTAACGTTTAGAAGACGGGGATTCTTACTAATGGAATGACCCGATTTTTATCAAAACTCTTATGTATAATGATTATACAATAAATTTTATAAACCGTGGGTCCTTCTCAGTCATCGTAGTGGTCCTCCTCATCCTCTAAGGGTTAATAGTCAAGATTCGTGCGCTGAATTTCCATGATCTATGAAATTTTGATAGAACGAACGCAACTTCCTCAGTTGACTATTGAATTACTAATTTCCATCCGACTTTCCCTCAAAAGCTTTCTTACAAGCCAGATGATAAGTTCCACATGAAGATCAACCTCAATACCAAGGTACTGAGAAACAGTTATATTATTATGACTAAATTGATTTCTTTGAACAGATTATTTGCTTATCTCTTTTCCAAAAATTATAATCCGAGAATAGCATTTGTAATGCTAAGTGGAACTAGTACGTCATTGAATGAGTTTGTCAGTATGAGATCTGCTGGCTCCGTTTTTCACTGAAATATGTGATACTATATACTGTCGAGTTGGGAAAAGAATGTACAGAAAATTCGGAAACGATGATTCCTTAGACGTGATGCATCGTGCCCTTATGATGTGGACGCACGGTATAATTCGCGATCTGAGAGAGCAAAAAACCATGCGATGCCGCAAACTTAATACGCATATAGGCATGGAAATGTTTAACAAGAGCTAGAATGAAAATCTTCGCGAGCTCAGCCATACAGTGGTATCTTGGCCTCATGTTCGCGCGCATACACAGGTCATTATGCAAATCGCGAGTGCGAGTGCGTGCTGAATTTCTTCCAGAATTCGTCTTGAAAGCGATATGTCGTTCCATGCGTTGTGTATCGTTTTATTGATGAACACATCTTGGCTCTCGGTAAATAGCGCTAGGTGCGTCGACTCTTTCTCTTGTGCTGTGCTATATCTTTTAGACAATCCAGATAACAAGGTTAAGGTGTTTTGAATAATAATGTACGCAGAGATTTTTCCAAGTGCACAAAGTGAGACTGAGTGTATGGGCCCTATACGCTGTTCTCGTTTTGCTTTCATTTTCGTGACCGACTTGTGTCAGACTGTGGATGTGTAGAAAAGCCGCGAATTTTTAAATTTAGGTCGTCGATACACTTAATATCTGGATTATGAGGATTAAATATCTGAATACCGGTCTAAAAGTATAAATTCTTGAATTTTCCAGAATAATTGAGTTTTAGAACTCTTGATACTGAAATCTAAAATCTCAAGGAATTATAGAAGAGACTGTTGGAGACCGCGCTCGGACATGCTATCAATTAAGTACTTTTATCCCTCTGAACAGGGAAGTCGATACTCTGTAAATTAGTGTGAAATGATTGAATTCAATCACGGTTGATGAAGTACACAATTTTTTTCTTGCTCAGAGCTTTCAAATCAATCATCCACAAAAGAGTATATGAATTATTTCAATGAGTTATACTCCATTATTTTAATCGAACGTATTTTCACTTAACCCAAAAATTTTTCAGGGTCGGGGAGAGCGACGGAAGCACTGATAGCAGTGGTAGTAGTAGCGTCATAGAAATTTTAGCGACTTTAAATACAGGTGCACGTAGATTCGAAGACGAATATGTTCGACCCTATTACGACCTGAGTGTTCGGCCGAGAATCAAGAAACAGTTTGGAAGAATCGATGACGACCCTTCAATAGAATGACTTTTACTGAATATGTTGAGCATTGTCACAGTCTTGACCATCACTAGCTTGTCTCAATTGAGAATAAATCGACTCCCACCGGTCTCTTATTTCCACCATATATTATCAAATTTCTTCATCTAGTGGGAAAATTAATAATCTAGGCGAGCAATCAATATACAATTTTCGTCAGAGAATTTTGTGACACGTTATCATGCGAAATATATTATACGTAAAGTACCTAGTCTTACGAAATCAACACTTGAAGAATTAGGAACTTTCCATAATTCTGGGACTTTGGATTCAGTGAATTGTCCCACTGTATATGTGGAATACGCCTTGTTCAAAAGATATTAAATGAATTGACAATATCCTTTGTTTTGATAATTGTATGGGTTAGATATGCATACATATTATTGCCGGCAGATGGAACTGCCGATGATTTTCCGTAGATATAATTCAATAGCCTTTCAAAAATTTGATTGAAAAGTTGTTGTCACTACAAGTGATTTCGTAGTACGTCGTTCGCTTTTGGAGTATTTTTCATAACGAGAAAGAACAAAGATGGACAACAATTGGCTCAATGTGCATGGTTCTTGATTGCATCACTCCTTGATTCCTAGTCGAGTGATTAGTCCTGACAGATCATCATACAAATAATCTGAATATCTACAGGAGCTATAGAAGAATATGATTCATCGCCACACGATAATGATCAATAACTCTGAAATCAATGTACTCATGAACTTTGAATTGCTCCGAGGTTGTCCAAATTAATTAATATTCTATAACTCTCATTAATAGTTCTAGATTATGAAGACAGAGCTTTCCATGAATATTTTCGTGACCACGAGAGAGCTTCTACTGCCAATTACTTCCACATCTTATGGTTCTCGAAGTAATTTTGAAATATAGAAGATGAAAATAGTACATTTCGATACAAGGGCGTAAAAGTATTGTTAGCTTCTGCTCGACCTGTGATTGCCTCATTTAGCATGTGCGCTAATCCATCGAGAACAGAGTGAATGGTCCAGGGAATTGCTGACTTAGATTTAATGTCTATAGAATACGTGGCGAAAGTCGTTACGATCATTAGGTTCGACACTGACGTGTCATGCAACATTAATAATTCAGAGCTCCCCTCATATATTTCATTATGTTATGCTTATGAGATATCAACCATAATGGATGATTAAGATGTGAGTATCGAAGACAATGGGCGGAATTCCTACAGTTTGAAGATTTTATTTATACGATACTGGTAATATGGAATTCGTCCAAGGACTTTGATACAAGAGTTTGGAACAGAGTTTTATTGTGGATTTTGATCTGCATAACATCTTCATTGGGCCATATTATCAGGTTTCTTTTTTAAAGTCATAGGAGATAATATTCTCGAATGGTAGGGTTAATCAATATTATCACACGAAATCTAAGAGTTCACTGAACTTCTTTCATTAAATTATTGACAAGTTACACAAGTCATGAGATCATCTTAATAGGCTCACACAAACGCCCTCGAGGAAGATGAGATGCAATAAATCAACTGTATAAAAATCTTTCTGTTCTTTATAGTTGCTCATATGTTCGATAAAGTGTGTTTTGTCATGAACCTATCAGTGCGATAATGGATCCATCACACATCGATGCTATACAACTATTAATACTTTGTGTTCCTGAAGAAAATTCTCGGTCATTTGATGAAAATTCTTTGTCATAATCAACTGACATTTCGTGCAATATTGTCCTGACGATTGAGAAAGTCATTGTTCCCACCGGCATGCTCATGACAATTCGACGTGTCCAATTAACTATAATGGAATCCTGCAAAAATCACGGAAATATTACCTTTAATGCGGACGGTGATGTCGAAGAACGTGCGTATTCACAATACTTTCGGACTCGCAGCATAGTCGCGAGTATTTCACTTTCTCTGTCGGTATATTTTGTTTATTATGGCAAGCTTTCGATTAGCAGTTGCAATAGCAGTAGCAATATACTTTCTTCGGCATGAATGGGATATCATCGTTTTCAACAGATTCACGAGCTCTTTCGTGCGAAACGAAGCTAGGCATAGCTACGGGAAAGCAGAGTAGGTAGAAATTATTTTGCTTCATAAAGCTTGAGCGATGCACTCGGTGGTGCATTTGACTCAGCATTCTTTGGAACATGATGGATATTTTTGTTGTTTGCGAAGACAGTGAAATCAAGAATATATGTCATGAATCCTCTGTTCGCCGGTAAATTGTATCCAGCAGCTAGCGACATATCAGTTTTTTATAGCAAAACTATTCGGTTTGGTTGTTCTGGAAGAAATTTGAGGGAAAAATATGGGAATAGGAAAATTTAACAATGAGTCGTATTGTGTCTTCAATTTCATAATCAAATTGATTATATTTCTACGATTCTATACGCCATCAATCATTCATCCATTCTCCACAAGTTCTATTCCGGGTTTTCATTCCTTCCTCTCTCAATGGCGTGCTGCAATCTGAAAACTCGCAGCTTTGTTTCATTAAAGATATTTTGCTCATCATGTTATTTGCGTGAAAATTTGCAGGTGATTGAATTATGACATACAATTTAATTTTGTCTGAAAGTATAAGCACGTTACTCAGTGTTTCAAACCATCAGAATTCCACTGATTCATAAATTCTGCGATCCAAAGCTTTTTTGAGCAGAACTATTTTGTTAGGTTCGACACTACTTTGTCCAACTACAGACAAGAGGAAGAGATAACATTTCTGCAACATTTTCCAACAAACCTAGTGACCTCTGATAATTGGTAGTATCGGTATAGATCATGGGTAACGGATTCAGTCTTTTGGAGTGTAATGTGGGATGATTGAGAGTTATATAGTGGCATCATAATGCAAAGAACATCATTTCGCCCACAAGGTGATGAAATTTATCATGAAGCATATTCGTTTTGAAAGTTTACAACATACCAATGTGAAATTTCTCTTTCTACTTGATTTTCATACAGTTCAATTTCATCTCATATCCCGGCGCGGTTCCAGCGAATGCCTGCATAAATCCAAGAATCTCGTCGTTTTCAAGATGAATTGATACGGAAGTCAAAGCACCCCGAGAGAATCAATTTCCATGATGGTGCGAATAAAGACAAGTAGAAAGCAAGTAAAGAAGCTTCAAAAGATCTTCTGTGAATTGAGAATCGGGTTGTCTGGAGGAGTCATCAGTGTACGTACAAGTACTTCGTTGTCACTTTGGCTGGGTCAAGCATCGGCCACTTTCCGCGGTAGCTACGGGTGTGGGGCTGCGGGTGCTTTCGGAGATTACAGACGATGATAGGTTCATATTGACGATGTTAATGTATTCGACGAGTCTTGATACTATCCTCGTGTATGAGCGTCAGTTCCCGGCAACGCCCACCAAGTCCGAGTACCGCTCTGCAATGGTGATGCAGTCGCGCGTGCATTTGCCTTGCAAGCGCGCCCGGCACATGGCTTTTAAGGCCGATTCACATCGTTGGTCTGCCGATGGGCGAAAGTTGCGACCGAGCTATCGGATATCGCGGCTGTTTATTTAATTATAATTGGACCACGGTGAGTCGCTGACTCGTACACTATGAAAGGGCTCTCGTGCAAGCCAAAAAAATTTGAAGAATGGCTGTGAAGATTTTTTGTAAAGCACTAGAAAGATCTCAACATCTTTCATGAGGCTGGAAGAGATTCTCAATGCTTGCTTATATTACGAATGATGCGAGAGGATTGAAAGTTCGTGATGTAATATAGGCGACGATTAAGACTAAAAACGTTCGACGTGGTCAGTGTAAAAACGTTCAAAAAAACTAAAGCCTCGCCAACTTAACTATAACATCCTGCACTATGCGATAGGAGTGTGCTGAAATTCTCGGCATAAATATCCCTATTTCACAAGTTTTTTTTCGGATTCATTTGATAGCTACGATAATATTTCAACGATTTGACATACAATATAAGGATAAATCGTGTATATCAGTTTCAAAATTCAAAAATTTCGTCTTCTTTGACGTTTTTAAGGTTGATTCCACTCACAAATCAGCTTAAATGTGAACGAATGTCTTACGCGCCTCATACAGCTTTGACTATCTTTTTTGAGCTTCATTCAGTAGCTATTCGTTTCTCCGGGAAGACTTCAAAGTTTGATGAACTAGCTAAGATACTGTACTTCAGCATTATTCCTTGTTACTTCATATCTCGATTTGATATCAGTTATTCCATGAAAACTTACAGATTTCGCATGTAGGCCTACGTTGGGGATGACAAGCTCGAAGAAAGCACCGATACTTGATCTTTCTGTCTCGACACACTCTTAGCTATGTTCTCAGGCCAAAGAGTTTCGATGAAGAGTCAAAATATCACTTCCATGCCCTGTTTTCTGAGTTTCAACAGAATTCGGCTTGCCTTTGCTCAAGTAATGATGAAACTTATCGCTAGCTCAGCATGTTTTCTTCAGATTATGGTATCTGTTGCTACAATTTTAGACTCATAATCAAAGTGAGTGTGTAGAAGACTACTTTCAAATATGCACTTACACTATATAATGGGATACTTTTGGCAGTCCTATGCCCATTCATTACCGTACTAAATGGACTTTGCAGATTTTCTAGAAAAATTTTCTCCACAGATGTGGGATTGAACCCAACACACGAGGAGGAATTGCTACCCGGATTTTTGTGATCTTGAAAGCAATGTCAGTGAAGCACAGAACTGAAGAGAATCTCAAGCAAGCTGAACCCGCTTATAAAAAACGTCTCGTCAAAAGTTTGGCAAGTAGGTGTTTGGAAAAGTTTCAGAAGCGGTCTTGCTTATGGGACTAAGCGAGACTTCTACTTTATCATGCTCTTAGTCTGGCTAATCGTACCAGACTTTGTGCGAGAACAAGATGTAGTTGTTTCATATCGCAGGAAGTCTGGATAAGTGTTTGGCTAATTTATGCATTTTTTATTTCAATTTCCATGTCTGAAAAACGTCTCCAGGCATTCTGCCAGATTCCTCGCGGAAATACTTCCATCGCCAGAAAATTGGCATAAAGTCCGTGACCGGCACCTTCTTTCAATGCTTCGTTAATATCTAAAATATCAAGAGTCTGATTAACATTGCGAAACCCACGCTTAGGCTTAGAAGGGTGGATGAAATAGTTGACGCAAATTGTAAGTCTCCATAAGCCGCACAATCAAAATTAATTGTTCGCTGCTGTTAGAGATTTTGACCCACTTTTGTTCTATAACGGCTAATCCTCTAGAATGTCTTTAATTATAAGTGATATCGTATACGCTGAAGCACGATGCTCATAATGAAGATGCCCGTACTTAGCCGTATCGTGCGGCGCAAAAATGCACATCTTAGCTTTGATACGGTACACAGCCATAGCGACGTATGTATAAGTGTTCATATACATATGTCCGTGGGCATGTGACACACTGGCTTACATTAAATCTGGGTGTGCATTCTTGAAAATATTTGTTCTTTCGTCATCCCACACATCATTTCCCCCAAAAGCATAAAACGTGTGACATGAGGCACTTGGATCTTTCAATTGAACTTCGAACTATCGGATCACAGGATTTTTTTCATTATATCTTGGCCAGTTTTTAATATTGTTATTCCATAGAGCTAAACTTGAATCAGTTAGTATGTGCATTTTTATCTAAGTCCCCACGATTTTAACGAGTATAAGAGAAAAAAATGAAAGAATGAGAATTTTCTAGGAAGAAGATATTCTAAATGGAAAGCACGAACTCATACCATTCGCTACTTTTCTCTTAATCTTCTTACTCCAATTTATGCAAAAGAAAACTGAAAACTCGAAATGTTTTCACTGTAATCATCTCATTCCCTTCCACCTCTGTCACTTGAATGTATAATCATTATACCGGAAACGGGCCACGAATGTTTGTCCTTATCACGGAGGACCGGTCTCTCTCTCTCTCTCTCTTTCTCTCCCTCCCTCCCCATATTTTCAACTCCTCCTTCGCTCACGGGATCTTTCCTGAGGCTTGGAAGCAAGCACAGCTGATTGCACTGAAGAAGGCTGCAGCTCCATGAGCGGCCTCGGACTTCCGTCCTATTGCGCTGCTGTGCTTTCTCTCCAAGGTTCTGGAAAAAATAGCCCATGACCAAATCACGGAGCATTTCAGAAATAC
>JAPYYZ010001408.1:0-15229 GCA_030522705.1 Eretmocerus eremicus
GATAAAGTCGACGGGATGACTCTCAAATGTTATCTCAAAAGTTCTGTTAAATCGTAAAATCTACATATCTGGTAGTACGTAAGCTATTTGAGTAACTCCTCGCAGATGTGTTACACTTGAGAATCATCGGGATACTAAACATAATCGGTACTTGGATACATCTTGAATAGAATTTGCCAATAAATTCTCATTCCGAATAAATGCTCCGCGACTCGCGAATGTAATAAACACATAGATTATTAACTTATTAGCTCTCAAATAGATGAAAAAACCCCATAAGTGAGAATCAATGATATTCTCATTTTTCCAAATATAATGTGAAGTCACTCAAAAGTATCCTGAATTTCCACAATCTTCTACGTAGCAGAATTTATATATTCCCTCTGTACATCCTTTCCTAGTACTTCTATCGTAGATTACGATGCGAGAAATGACGGAAGACCGCATATGGCACATTGCATTCGATTAAAAATTAAAAACCGATCAATTTGATGTCGATTCTTCATAAAAAGAGAAAAGTGAACATGATTGAGAAAAATACATAAATTCGTCTTAGCACGAGCTATTTCGACAAGATATTGTGCTTCGGTCTGGCTCTGATAATTTTAAGCAGCCTCAAATAAACAACCAAATATTGCCATTTGACAGATTTCGGTGATACTTGTGAATCAAAATGAAATCACAACTCGACTTTCGAATTGATAAAAAAATCAATAGTCATTACGCAACTGAAAAGTAAAAGAGAATCAGCCGGTCCCGAGTGGATATTAGAACCCGGGGAGGCGGGTGGTCCTCCTCTCTCCCACATTGCTTATTCTACTTCTTACCACGAGGAAACCAAACTACATATCGCTTCTGCTTTGTGGGATGGCAGCAAAAGAAGCATAGTTTACAGCGAAAACAGCCATTCCCACAGGACTCGATCTTAGCATACAAATTATGTCATGCTTGAATTTGCGGAGCGAGGAAATAATTCTAAAGGAGCGGAAGGTTACTCCGACGCCCTCGATCGGATTGGCGCGAAGCTGCAATGGGCCCCAAGCAGAGTCGTCTGCTACTCCGAAACGACGCGCGACTCGCACATCAGCTGCTCACTGAGCCCGCCACGCGCAGCTTTCGGAGCACTCCGAAGTGAAAAGATTGGTGGATATGGCGACTACGCTCATTGATGCTCCCCATGTTTTTATGCATAGTAGTAAAACAAAAATTGATCATTCTATCTTTCTGTTGATCCACTGGGACACGCCGATCGAACGTCAAGTTTTAATCAAAATAGCGCATCAGAGGTCTGAGCGATTTAAATGGACCTAATACCATTACTATGTTCATTTGATTGGATTTGCACCGGTTTGTACTCACTCATCAATTACAGCACGACTCCACATCTAGAAAAGTGGCACTATTTACTTGGCACAATCACTGATTGCTCAAAAATCATCACGAGATTTTCATGTTCACACTGCCGGTGGAAAGAAACTGCTACGACTCCGATATTCTCGACAGATGCACTCAAGTCTCGATTCAAGTCCACAAATAGATCACTGTGAAAGGTTCACTAAAACTCCAAATGGCACATTAATTCGAAAGCATTACTTCGTCACGATCGGACCACATGAAAACACAACGAGCTCGGATGAATAAAGACTCGATGCACTCTGAATTGTGAATTTTGAATAAAGACAAGCAATGCTCGGTGAAGAAATGAAACGATCGGACTTGCAAGCAACACTTTTCACACAGACATTAGTTTGGCAAAATTTGAATTTCAAGCTGCGTCGACGTGAAAGTCTACTCGATGCGGGATTCGAGCCGATCGGTGGCGCAGTAGTGGGTGGCCAGCGAAGTCTGGCGTGGATCTGCGTGCCGGTGGTTGATGTGAGCCCTCAGGTTCCTCTCGTACTTGGACGTGAAGCTGCAGTGTTCGCACTTGAAAGCCGGGGCCATGTTGCTGCACTCCCACAGCACGTGTCTCTTGAGTATGTACGAATTTTTGTAGCTCTTTCCACAGCGCGTGCAGCAGTGGCGTCGATCGGAGCCCGCTCCGGGCCCGCTGGCCTGCGACGAGCTGCTGTGCGCGCGCGCTCCGCTATGACGGCCCGAGTGGTGTCGCGTGGGGTACTGGAGTCGGGCCCGGCGCTGCGGAGCCAAGGGGGCCGGCACTTCTTGCTGCTGTAGCTCCAGCGCCGCGCGGAAAGACCGCCGCGGCCCCTGCACTCCCTGCCAGTCCAGATTCACGGAGTAGCCTGCGAAGAGGTAAACAGAGCGTCGCGGTCGACGAGATTAGTTGGGTGAAGGTGTGCTGAGAGGGCTGCCTGCGATGCGTCACTCGCAAGCGGAGCAAGCGACATGAACATGGACCTAGCTTACTGACTCTATTACGCACTTGGAGACTGGAACAAGAGGAATTCGTCGTTGCAAGCTCATCTACTGTGGCGCTCGAGTAGTTTTAACCTTGTCTCAGGTTATCGGGTCGATGCGTTATTTACATCAGATGACCGGGCCGCTACAAACTTGGAACGATTTATGCCAAAGCAGAGAGGAACGTTGGAAAGAACGCAGAGGGAGCATCGACAAGTGGACAAGGAAATTCTGTACGAGCAATATTCTCATCTCTGGTAAAAGCATGCTAAGCCTCTCATAGTTCCGGAAATGAAAATTTCTCCGGTATCAGATTCAATGTGAAGAAAGTGGAAATGCGTTGATTCTGCTCAGTTACCTTGGGAAAGTTTCTTATTTGATCCATGTCTATGCAACTATATTCGTATTCAAATTGTCGTCACGACTTCTTACTTATCACATACTGCAACCTTCGGAGTATTGCAACCTCGATTGCAACAGCGGGGTCGACCATGTCGTAAATGTTTGGATTTAACTGGATAAAATGTGTATGAAAACTGTAAGCGAATCACACTTGAAATATAACTAACAATCAGATTCGCTAGGATAAAGTGTACGATTGATCTGCATTATATGTACTTGATTATGTTGCCTGGTTTCGTGAATTTTATTGAGCAATTCAACTAGCAAGATTAATCACTGTTTCTTGACCCAAAATCCTCCATATGCCTGTTTTATTCTATCGCGCATTCCCCCGACCTAAAAATCCCTTGTGAATTTCCACATGTATTTTACCTGAAAATCCACATAAAAACAGTCCAAAATTTCCACGCGGATTTTACCTGTATTACATCTGTATTCATCCTGTTGAACTTCAAAGTACCAGACAGATTTTTACTGAGAATTCGCGTGAAACCCATGAGGAATCCGCTTGGAAATTTTGGACTTTTTCCATGCGGATTTCCAGGTAGAATCCACGTGAAAATCCACCTGAATTTCCATGTGAAAATCCATATGGACTTCTTACATTGGAATACGTGGCTGACTGCACTTCAATATATGGATATTTTCACGAAGTTTCATACAAAAGATGTTCCTCGAAGCTGTCAAGAGCTCTAGAGTCTATAAAGTGGACTTCAAGAATACCATGTTGTGAAAATGGCTGTTCACAACTTCTATGCTCTTGATGGCGCTAATGAAGTCACGTAATTTCTGCAAGAGAAAATAGTAAAGGTTCGGAAGAACATATCCACTAATGTCAGAAAAATTTGAGTTTCCTGACCTGAGCGTTAAAAAAGTATGTTTTTTTTTTAATTGTACTCTGTATACAAGAATAACAAGAAGAACAACACGCTGCATTCGTGCTAGGCTCAGTCGGTCAACACACGAGGCACTCGTCCAACCTATCCTTGCAACAACAAAAAAAATAAGTGACGTGATCGGGTCCCTCGGGAGGTTGCGTCCTCTCTAAATCTGATCGAGTTAAATTTAACTCAATCCGTGTTGCAACGCGGTTTCTTGCAACATGGATCGAGTGAAAATTGACACGCATCGCATAAAAAAACGTGCAAAATGACAAGATCAGATTTAGAGTCTATACTAAAAAAAATAATTTGTACGAAGACCACGCATTCCAACGCAACTGACACGCGACCGACCTCAAGTTATGTGTGAACATTATCAATCGATCAAAAGCATATATAGAAATCATCCCTGATTATAGTGTTATATTGGCTTTTCCAGATTCGAGTCTATTGTCCCGGTAATCCACCTTCCCCCCCGCAAGCCCAATTTGCATGGACTCCCTCCGTTCCGGTTTGGGGCAGAATTGGAGAGATCGTCGCTTCTAGGTTGGGGGGAGGAAACGCGGGCCGTTTCTAGGTGATGTTGGTACCCATTGGACTTAGCGTTCCCGAGATCCGCTCACCACTCGTATGCTCAAGCTAAGAAATCCCTATGAAACATAAAATGTAGAACTTGTGAAAATTCCAATTAATTTTTACAACGAAGATCGATTCTTCCTTCCAACGCCATCCATTCAAGAATAAAATAGTGTACGGGGTGGATCCTTTCTTCAACAATCTTTACCACGAATTCCTCTTATTCCAGCTCTAGATTGCTACAGTAAGAAACATCAATTTACCTTTGATTAACTATGTCACATCATAAACCATGCTGGTAACATTCAATTTTCAAGCTAGCAGCCACGAACAATGTATTAGACGATGCGATTCGACTAAACTAATTCAAGTACAATCATCAATCGATAATTTAATCATACTGTGGCATAACTGTCTATCGATAAAACCGTTGGTAAATCTTTCCAGAGGATTAGAATAACATTAAAACTGTATTAGTTTTACGATGGAGGATTTTGAAGATTATATCGTCAACGTGAAGTATCAATTCTACAATTTCAGATCACATCAATCTATTCACCTCGAATATAAAAGATATGCTGTTTCGATCAAGCAACTAAGTATCACGTACACCTAGTATTGTTATTATCACTACCGTTGACCTCTTCCCTTAATTGTACGGATATATTTTCAAATCAGTTTGGTATGGAAAAGGCGATGAATTATTTTTATTTATAATGATATTATCGGATACTGCTCTCGGAGTACCGTTTACATGATTGAAGAAAAATTTGATATATGAATCGATAATGAGCTATAAACTCATTCTACTCCAAATTGCGGATGGCATAAGCCTCCAAAATTTTCTTTGGTTGATATGGGTTCCAGACGAACATCTGTTTTACGTTGGAGGAACTGGAACATCTGCAAAATGAATAAAAATATTAGTGAAACGCTCCAGCAGACTACAGGAGGATGAAAATCATTTTGCTCTCAAAATAGGCAGGGAAGTTGAGAAATTGGAAGTAAATTCTGTTAACTGAATTTTATTTTGCCACAAAATTGATACAAAAAGCACATGATATCATACAAAATTCAAAATGTGAAGATGCGGTCAGCAGAACCAGCATTATGGAATGTTCTTTCAAAGTAAAATTCTCAACTTCTGAATAAAACGTAGATTTAGAATAAATTCCTGAAGCGTGTCATAAATTTTGCACATAATATTTCATTTCTCAAAACTTCTTTAAAAAATGTAAAACAAAATTTCCTGATATTAAAATCCTGATCTATATTTAATTAATATTTCTCTCACTTAGGAGATTTTAATGAAACTGTAAAAGATACATGGTTGACGAACACAAATCTGTCAACGTGATGTATCATTTGTCAGCAGACATGACTCGATCTATTTCTAATAAAACTCATGATCGTCCTTCCAAAGAAAAAGACACCACTTGAATCTTGACAGATCAGGTAGACGTAATCACTGCTTTATCATTTAAAACTCCTTTTAATGATTAACCCTATCGTCTTCTTACTAAACGTAGAATGTTAAGAATAGGTACCGACTGGAATAAGATACATGGCAAAAATTGTATCGTACAAAGTGACGAAAAATTACAAAGCTTTTTCGATTCGCATATGGGGCGCTGAGCGTTTAGTAAAATATTGTCTACTCAATAAAACTAGGCTGTACAATTGATGGATTCATTTGCATCAGTAAGAAACTTCTCTCAAATGTCTATTAAACCAGGAGATTGATAGATGGACAAGACCTGATTAATTATTATTTTTGAAATGATGATCTCCCTCGCAAAATGCACACTGACAATCATAGTTTTTAGCCTGCATTTGAGAGCAAAACTAACTCAAAATACCAAAGATTGCTGGGCTACTTGAAGCGATTTGAAGAGTGATTTTCCATGAGACGGATTTCATTAGTAAAAAATATTGATGAAGTGTCCTGAGGACTGGAAATTCTTTACACCAAGAGCATTGTCAAGAATCATGATATAGACAATGGAGGTTAAAAGACTTCTTAATCAACATTCTATATCATTCAAATTTCGGAAAAGCTAGAACACCAGAATGTAAACTTTTTGAGATTGTAGACGACTTCGACTCAGCACCATGCAATCACAGCTTGTTATTAGACTATTGGAACTTCAACTAATAATGTGGAATATTCACGAGGCATTCGTGGTCTACAGAATTGATGAGTAAATTTTTCTGCAAGTTTCAGAAGTTGGGAAGATTCCTATTCTATTGTGGAGTCATGTATTATCAAAACTCGGTTGGTGGAAAATTCATAATTCTGCTTCTTTCATGAACATATGCAAGCATTCAATACCCAAGAATTGACTAATAATAGTAATTATCTCGGAATTGATCAAAATGTTTGATATTGATTAATTTCGATTGCGATAATGGAGGATCACCCTTCCAGCCTGTGATCTGAACACCTTCAATTTCGTCCAAAACTGCCAATTATGTTCACTAATGAATCATGTTCACTAATTGTAAATCCACACTCAGCGCCACCATATCACATTGAAGCTTAGATTCTAAAACGCACTTGAAGGCACTTATAAGGCTTTTTCAGCTTACAATATCTAAGCAATCAAGCCTACTAAAACAATCGTTATTACTGGATCAATTTCTACCCGAATCGTTGTTGTCTTGGATGATTTTTCATTAGCAAACAAGCTTCACGAAATTCTTGTTCTCATGCCTATCGTTTTAAATCATCTCTTGACAACCAATTTTCTTTCACTTCTTCCAGGTCTACACCTGGATCTCTTGCTGACAACGCACAATATAAGACAATCAATTAGATGAATGTGGATCTTGAACGAATACCTCAGAATCCAAAATATAGTTCTAATTCCCAGCTTCATATTGTATCAATTCCGCATCGAAACAAAATTTCGTAACAATTCATGAATGATATAGTATATTACGCACCGCTGCGCGTATGAGCGATTTTGGCACGTGAGGGCTACAAGGCCCTCTTGCCGAAAGCGACCATGCGAGCTAGTTGGGTATATTATTTTGCCGTCTCAGGGCGCGGAAAGTTCAAATCTTCTGATCCGAAGCGGCCGAAAGTTGGTGTTTCCGAGCACTAGACGGAAAATAATTATATAGATCAATTTCTAATGATCATCTAAAGTTTGCTGACAGAAAATTTTACGATCCCTCGTAGATATTTGTTTTTAATCAACTTCATAAATATGAAGGAATTCCACCGATGTGAGAAGGCACGACTAAATTATACTCTGAATTAGAGAGAAAGGATTTTTTCATGCCTCTGCACAGATCTAAAATATCTATCCGCGTATGGGTAATCAAATGTCATCCACTGATTCTTAAACATATACTTATATGTTCGTTAGATGAACATTTAATCGCACTGAACTTCAATTCATTAATAGCAAAAAGATGTATTCAGGAATCTTTTCTAAGAGTGAAGAAGATAGATTGAGAACACAAATGAATTGGCAGTATTATAAAGGGCGTTCAAACTAATTCAACTCATAGCATCTCTACAGCGGAATAGAACCTTGCGAGACTAATAATTATCATTTGCAAAGGTCAAAGCTGTGAGTCACTACGGTTTGATCAGAGTTACTAAATATTCAAGGAGCAAATCGAGTTTCATAAAGGCTCCAATTAATTTTTTTTTTAATTCTTTTTTGGTACGAGTATTGTGAAAAGCGACAATCCGATCACAAGCTGCGAAATTACTTAACAGCAATTCATTAAATTCAGCTCAACATTTTCCCGAAATTTGCATTTTATATTTCAACCCAACATCTGCATCAACTTATCTTTCCATTCTCTCCAACCCATGACGTCGAAATAAATTTTGATATGTTTTGATTTAAACAACTCCATGCTTGGAGAATACATTAAATCAATGGTATTATCAAGGATGATTCTCTAGTATACTCAATAGAGACACACATTCCAAATAAAAAATGTAAAATTTCGAGTTTGATTTTGAATATTCTCTCGATAGGTATCAAACACATTTGACAAATCAAAAAATTCTAAATTGAAGAAACTTCGAGCGCTCACAATACAGCAACCATGTATTTTGAATGTCGCCACCTATTTCACAATAGAAGACTTCTCGATTTCTACAGACGATTTAAATTTTATCAGAATTAAAATTATCACCAGGGAAAATTTAATCCCAAAAGCTAAGTCAGCATAATTTAGAAAAAAATAACATCACTCTTAGCCGGAGCTGAGCCAACATAATTGACAATTAATGCATCAGGAATCTCACTCAATTCGATCGCCGTATTAGTTATTCCTCATTCGAGAGTAAGCTTTTATATAAAAAGCTTGCTCTCGAGAATATACCTTTCCACACAAAATAATTCACCGTTATATATATTTCTAAATTTTTGATACCCTCAACAATTCTTCTCGTCGTTTTATTGACGAATAGCGATTCATACCGATACATGAGTTCCACATTGAATTTAATTCATATGATTAATATGAGTTCTTCAAAGTCGTTTTTGTTCATAAAAAAAGTGTTCACGCATCTCCCACAAAAGAATCCATATCATTACAATCTATCAAGTACAGTAATTAGTATTTCAAGAATGATTCAATAATACATGAGCACAATTTAATTGGCTACAGGTAGGAATGAACGATCGGAGAGGAAAAGAACTGAAACAGTTTGGAGTTTTCATTCAATTCATGCATCGGCATTAATTTTGCTGATTTCTGACGATCCTATTACTCACTCACTATGTCCTCGTATTTTCAAGAGGGAGAAAAATGTAAAATCAATATTGTAATCGATTTTGATTTCTTTCCAATATTTATATCTCGCGCACGACTTGATACGTTTTTATCTCGACACTCTGGCATTTCGAAGGCACATCAATCATTACCCGCGCCAGAAAATGTTGGATTAACCACCTCGGAAACCCCAAAAGTTTGGCTCGATTGATGTAATCTCGCTAGCCAATGAAAAAAAAAAAATCATTCCGCAGTATGAACGATGATCAATGTTATCTCAATCGCGTATCACATTAGATAAAAAACCAACTATGTGTTAAATAATGAGAATTCTGCGAGATCAAATTTGAAATGTCGCAGTCAATTCGATATTTTGAAGATATTCTTTCAGAATTATTTTATCAAAAAAAAATTATTGAATCTCGAGGTGTGGAATTTTGTTAAGATGCTTTTTGACGGATTTGGTGACGAATTTTATATGTAAGTACATAAAGTTCTCGGGTCGATACAGGAAGACTCGTTCCATGCGAGAATGTAATGTCATGTTTGATTGGGACAGCTCTCCCCGTAACGTTGGATTACAGTGAAAAAGAATCTATCAACAGCAATTTACAAGATTTGTGACTGCTTCTAGTGTACCACAACGATTGAGAATCGCATGATTTGATCTCGGAACCCCACATTATCCTAAGAAATGTATGAAACGGCAAGGAAGTGTTGATCATTTTTGAAAACAAATTTAATGCAAAAGCTATCACAGAACGTAATATTTTTTCTGGTGAAATAGTTCAATAAATTCATAAATGCCAGAGAAGACAAGTTGAGTCCGAAAACCAAAGTGTTTCATTTCTGCAATTAGTTCAATTTGAATCCTCATTCTGAGAGTGAAAAGTATTATTGAATCATGTTGAGTCTCTACGTCAAAAATGAACCTCAGAGAAATATATCTCTTTTCTCTTGACAGTTTGATTTCACAGATACTCTGCCAACATGAGTAAAATGCTGCGAACTCTTTTGCGTTCCCTGCAGTATGTAGCCAACGAATGTAAGGAAGTCAAAAGTATATGTATGAAATCTTTGATCGATCATCATCATTTGGCGTAGATAGTATGAAATGTTGAAATGAAGCTGTAGATGCCGTGACTATCTAGATATTAATTATTCATGCACCTGATAGCAAATCAGTGCACTCATATAATATATAACATTCTCCGCTTGATGCAATATGCATTCATGTGTTGATGCGTATTTTGATTAACTTCAGCGAAGTTCCATGTGCAATCTCCACACGTTAATAGGCAGTAGTTCATTTACTAAAAATATACACGTCTGTTCTGGACATACAATTCACTCATTTGTATCATATAGCTTGTTGCATAAATATTGTCTAGGTGTAGAAGTGAAGAACCCGATATGATGTGCTGTGACACGTGATTGGCGTTGCAAAGGAATAGAGGACGTCAGTAAGAGTATAGTTTCGATCGAGAAACATCAATATATATTATAAAAATGACTGAATATCGTATATCCAGTATGTCAAATATATTACTCTCACTTAAATGAATTCTCTTAAAAAAGATGATCAGATAGATGAGTCGGGTATTGAAGAGCTGTTAAAAATGTATGTCCTGAGGTCGTGGCCTCGAGATCAGTATAAGAAGATCAGCTAACATTCTCATGACTATATGCCTTTAAACTTTGTCGGGATCGCTCTAAAAATAAATATAAAATATCTCACGACTAGCGTCAGCAGGTGTATAATAGAATAACTTGCATCCCGCATCTATCTGGTGCATCAATATAAATATGACTGATTTTGTATGAGAATGGTCATGTTAAATTCAAGGTAGCTGTATTGTAGAGCGCCATGGTCACGACTTCATATTGAACAACTAAAATAAGTCCACTCGTTTGTTACGCAAATGAACATACATGGGTTCTAGATAAGGATATATTTGAACATATAAGATTAACCATTGCATTGCTTAATCCGTTCACTATAGAGATTCCTTTGGACTCAGAAATGCATTTATGACAGATGAAATATGATAAAAATCAAAATAAAAATGTTAAAAAGTTTTTGTTCTCATTTTTTACTTCCTCGCAATTCGATATTCGATCGCCATTCATGGCTCAATGTTTCTTGCATCGACAAAGATTTCCTAGAATACTATCAGATTTTTCTAATGCACCCCAAAAAAATTATCACGGATTATTTATTGAAAATAGATTTTGTCCAACATGTTAGACACTGTAGCAAACGGGTCGGTGATAAAAATGTTTGCCTGAAAGATTGGAATTTTTGCTCAAAAGGTGATACAGCTACCTTGAAACTAAAACTATAGGAACGATCAAGAAGTCATTATTGATAATAACTGCTGAGTATGCCATTTGAATATGCTATTTCAACATTCTAGTGATTCGATCAAGCTTAACGGTGTTTTACTGATCCAACTCGGTGGCCTATAAGTATTCAACAATATTCCGTTATAGTTATCTACTACGAGGAGAAAAATAGCTCGGGTGATGTGAGGTTTGAATGTCTCTTTAAACAGAAACAATCTCTTCCTGGGAATATAAATATGTAAATAAATGCATTGAATAGGAATCTTCTTGTTGCACGACTGCCAGTCTAAAGGTACACAGAGCTGTGTACTCAACTTTGTATGTAATATATACATGCATTATAGCATATATTCAAAGTCCTTGCTATCTCTAGTAATATCAGTATTAAAGAGTACTTGTTGAAACTTTCATACTGCATTATTTTATAAATAAAAGTCATAATGTATATTTGTACATGGGTCACTTGAATGGATGGTTGTAAATTCGAATCACAGTGTGTAAATTTGAGAGCGAGGAATGATGATCTTTGAAAATTGTTGATCCCGCACAGGCAAAATTTCAGCATTACCGACTCTCAGTAATCTCACGGATTTTACAACCAACTCAGAGCTTTATGGAATTAGATGACTGGAGTGAGTGAAAAAGATAAGCTTCATGCGCCGTAGCTGGATCAGAAACACCTCTAATGTAATCAATACATTTGTTCGTGGGTATACAGATCTTTGCAACAGTCCTAACTATTCAGCCAATACGCGCACAGCGACGTTCATTATTATTCAAATATGGAACCAACGTGACCAGAATGGTTGCTATGGAAGAGTTACTCCGACTTCCGCGATGAAATCGGACTGTCTAATCTACTTCGGAGCGGTCAAATCTTATTAGTCTATCTATATATAGAACAATTAATCACTACATATAATTAAATCGTCGGTTGTAGATGTACTTTAGCGCGGAGTAAGAATTAACCGAAGTGATTTGGAATCTAAACATCGGCTTCAATATATAGATCAGATGAATTTTGTTACTCTGTGGACTACAATGACTTTCTTTGTTCTCTTATTTATACTTTACTGATAGATTGAAAATAATCATCACCCAAAAATTTTGCGGTGTCTCTGTAGAAGAGAACATCATATCACTGTGCTCTATTCTGGCTGTCAATAAATTCATCGATAGCCAACTATCACCTTGAGCTTTTCGATAAAGTGGCTGATATAGCCGAGTTGAGACCTTACATCCAAAAATGTTGCATGTGACACGCGTGAGCCAGCGCGTGCTATCACAGAAATTTTCACTAATATGATCATTTCTCACAAGATAATTTTAAAAAAGTCGATTGCACCAAGTCATTGCATGTCCACAGTCTCTCAGCCATACATTTTCGTAATACTTAGAAGCCTAAATCTCATAAATTTCAATTCAAACTAAATTTTCATAAAGCTGATCACATTTCTCAAGAATAAAAATTAAATCCGAAAAGTTTTGTTTAAAATTTTTTCTCCGCGTTCTAGAAGTGAGCCTCAGAAATAATCATCTATCATCAACGATTTTGACCTTTCATTGGTTATTTTACGCCTCTTTCACGGCAAGATGACCACAGTGACAATTTTACCCCAAGCAGAAAATCACTGTGTTACTGCCTCGTTTGGGACTCATATACTCTCGTTTCTCACGAATGATCGATTCAACGAGTGAACGTTCTCATATTCTTCTAGGGAGATACAAAACTAACCTTAAAAGCCTAGTGATACGCACAAAAATAAAAAATATAAAAAGCTATGTTGGACAGAGTCCAAGTAACACCGGTTTTGTTCCATTCCTAACTCAAGAATCTCATTATCTTCCCTTTACAATTGAGTATTCTCGATTTTCCTCTTCCGCCAATCAGCATCACATAGTTCTAAGATGCCAAATTTGGAAATTGTAGCGATGATTCGCCCGTCTCGACACCCATGTCCAAAAAATCATCTTCAAAAATTACTCTTGAATAATCAAACTCAAGTTCGTCGTGTAGCTTCTGATCTTAGAGACAAGTAAACTTATAATCTTCATCAATTTCTTTTTTTTTATCCTGCCCAGAGTGAAACTGGCGGTAAGCTGGTATTTTTCTAAATTTCTTGAAACCCTGGCCGAGTATTTAGACAAGCAACATTTTTCACAAAAGGAATGCATCTCGTTTTCGTTATTGAGTCGGTTCAAAAATTTTCTTGAGAGAATAATTCCAGTCATTGTTGATCGAGAACCTTTGTTGACAAAGAGGAACCTCCCAGATTTGAAACTCCAGTCAAACTCGGTGTCTCACGGAAAGCTACAGGACAATGCGAGACGCGACGATCCCACTATAAGCCACTTTTGATAATTTCAACTATTCTGTTTTCGAATGAACCCCATTCGCAAGCACACAGTCATTCAAACCAGATCGGGCTGGATGCCCAAAATCAGAGGATAACGAGAATCCGATGACGATAGCGCAACAAGAGTACGGGCAATCTCGCGTCTTGTCTGAGGCACATGGCGTGTATATATGAGCATATTAAAAACAAAGTGGATGCAGAGCTACGACAGCGATCTAGACGAGCTCTTGTTTGTAGAGCTTCTCTTTGTGCATGCGCTCCATGTGGCGGGCGATGTGCATCTTCTGCTTAGCTCGATAGACGCAGTGAGGACACTGGAATTGGGGCTCCTTTGAAGAAAATTAATGATTAGTGAGAGGGGCAATCATCGTCATGAAACGTTTGAGAGAGTTGATAAAGAAAAGAGTAAAACCTTGCCACACTCCCACTTCTGGTGGTTGCGCAAGCTGCTCTTGAGCTTGTAGACGCGTCCGCAGGCGGCGCAGTTGAAGCCCTCGGGGTTGGCGCCCGTACCGCCGGTCGGGCTCACGCTCAGGCCCTTGCTCAGGTTGGTCCCAGATCTCCACGACATGATCGACGGCACGGTCCATCTCTGCCAGGCTGCCGCCCACTTGAGCCCGGTCATACTTAGGTCTTCAGCTGTAACAGTGCCATTCGAGTTATCGGTTAGTCGTCGCGATCGCAAGTCCATCGGGCTCGAGAGACAGACTCCGCGACGGAAGCAGTACCTATGCGAGAGCGAGGCTCGCTTCGTGAGGATGCTCTCCATGCGATTGCGATTGCACTTGCCTGAAAGAAGCTTGAAGAGAGCTAGACACGCCGTTGCTTCTCTTTTTCCTCGCGATCGATATGCAAGGTAGCGGAGGTTGAGAGGAGTTCAAGAGATATATATCACAATATACCGATGCGTTTGCGAGATAGTTGAAATTTTTCTGCTCACTCATGTCCCAAGCAGCTCTAGCTAGATGAAAATCTTCGTACTTGTAGCGGCTGGATCCACAAGAAAGAGAGAATTCTCGTAGCACGTGACAGTTTGAGGCACCTCTACTCGATTTCTCTCTTTCTCAATAAGCAAGCGATCGAAATTATTCTATATTTACAATTTGATCTAGTTAGTGCGCATGCCTATGTTCTTCCTCAACATCAATACTTCATTCCGCCACTCTCGTCCTTGGCTGCGATGGATCTGAGGGAGTGGCTTTCTGAGATTTCATCAACAAACGCAGTTCATTGATGCATATTGATGTTGAGGAGTGTTGTGCGACAGGAGTAGCTAAAACTGTAGATAAGATGCATTCAGCCATGACAGTTCTAAAGAATTTTGAAAAGTAGATCATAGAGTCATTTCTGAGATCTTACAAGTGAGGCTGGTACTATTGGAGAAGGGAGTCAAGGAAGAGTGATTTCTTAAAACAATAACAGTTTAATATATCGGCGCTTGCGTAGTTCATATTACAAATGAGTCACTATTTCTAAGTGATGTATATCGTCTCTTGAGTTGGGCAGTGCGGCCGTTGCCGAAAACTTGGTCAAAACTATTTTCACAGCCTAATTTGAATTGATATT